>JAMKCH010076207.1:0-12149 GCA_023653785.1 Ophioderma brevispina
TTAGCCTTCAAAAATCTATCACTGACGACATTACGCCTACAATTTCATATAATTTTTACCTTATCCAAACAATAAGCTCCACGAGTGCTTCCACTAAATACTCTTCTACCTTTACCACAATAATATCCAAAATGAAGATGCCTAAAAAGGCAAAATATCACTTTTTCCTCGGAAAAAGAGAGCTCGACACAAGTCCATGGCCGATTAGGACAACGCATGGCGGCATGAAACACTGAAGGCATCTTGGTTGGGCATGAATACGCCCGTTATAGAAATAAGGTGTTTTTTTCCGCCGTGTACGAAATCACTTTTATACACATGCGGTATGTTTATTCATTCGAGTTTGGCTTAAAATACGCCCAAGGCGCTATTTTTATCGAATATTGCAACATGTGAAACACTCCATTGTAACCTTTTTTCATACGGGCTTTCGTTAATATCTGGCAATCGAGCTGGACTTTGTCACCGGTCTTAATTTTTTTGAATGTCATCAAATTTTGATTAAATTTAACATTCCTGGAAAGTTTTTGAAGTATTGAGGACTTTACGTGGGTTGTAACACTCTACGGATACTTCCAAAGTGTATTCAGGTAATATTTTTTTTTAGTAGAGTGTAAATTGTTGATTAATGTGCCTCAAAAATTTGGGTTCTTATCAGATACATACCAAAAGGCATGACTCCTCCTCGATTAAGTTAATGGCATATGTTATGTACATATGGAGGAGTCAGGCTCAGCATGCCTAAAAAAATGCAAAACCTCATATGTAAAAAGTGGGCCCCATTGCTAAAACTTCATATGTGCATTTTGGTCACATCGGGTTCTCGCTTGAATTTCATGCCAAATACGATAGTAAATCATATGGCACTTTATTTCACATCTGGAGTAAAAACTAACTAAATATATTCAGAAAGGAAAACCTTTCTGGTGAACATGCATTACGCAAATTATTCCAGCTTTTGTTGTTCTGAAAATGTTACATATTAGGTTTGTCATGTGACCGTTTTACTACATGTGAGGTTTTGCTTTTAAAGGTCAAATGCACATATGAGGTTTTTCTCATCCTTGAAATTAAAGCTAAATGGTATTTGGCTTGGAAGTTATGGCGACGTACCCCATTTGGTCGCGTATTAATAGGGCTTAAGAAATCATGTTTTAGCTCGTTTACATGAGAACGGGGTTGAAATATCGGCGTAAAATATGCTTTTGTTAACTTTAGATTTGTTAGTTTTCCTTATGCTGTATGTCATGTTGTATATTATTTCGTATTTTACGTATTTGTTGTTAAAAAATTTAATCTTTGTTTTATACTTTAAAGGCATACAAAGTGATTTCCAAATATCTATATGTCTAATAATATAGTGAATTCATATAGTTGGACACTCAATTTATATGTCCTTTAATTTTAAAGGGGCGTGTTCCGATCGTCTTTGGGATCCCCCTGATTACCCGGAAGTAGTATGATAATATTTGATATCAGATGAAAGGCCCGTATTTTTCTCAATGTCGGCCTGATTTTTGAGCCCTCAAATCCATTCATTCACAGATAATAACCAAACACCGCGTTTAGTGGTTAACCATTTATTAGTCACAGTATTGAATAGGGCTTTGCACATGCTTATTGCGTCTACCATCAAAACTGCAAAAGTTTGTTTCCCACGTACTTCAGGGTGTATGTGCAAGTGCCCAGGCTCTCATATCAAGTAGAGACACAATCCCCATACATCGGAACAACCATCCTTTGTACACACGCTTTTAAATATTTTGAAAGACATCGCACCAAATATATTTTTTGCAGTTGGTGCGTGTATTGTCTCGAAGGTAACGTTCCATTCGTTGTAATTTTAATATCAAATTTAAACACATTTGGCAACAAAAGTACCTACAAATGAAATAAGGGCGACTCAAAGATTGCATAGCTTCAGTAATAAGATAAGAGGCTGAATTTTGGTAGAATTGTATAAGTAAATTCACAATTGTTGCACCATAGAGAACTACATCAGTGTCAAAACCACACACTCATAGGGTGTGCACATACATCACACTCGCGCGATTGTAACATTTCCCTTGCTATGATGAAATCAAGTTTAACATACGGGAGTAGAATTGGCCTCAAATTGGTTTACTTTTGATTTACAAACATTTTCTTTCAGGTGCGTATTATTATGTAGGGCCTACATTGCAAAATATAACCTCTCCGAGTTTAATTTCAGCACCTTTCCATTAAATCATTGATATCAATTTTAGATATACGATCAGTTTCATGGTGACCCCGGCCCTTTCTCGCTGTTTTTTATATTTCTCCAAAATCCGATAAACTATAAAATCGGCGTCGAAATTAATATACGTGAATTCATCTTCTGTCGTTTCATTAGACGCCACTATAACAGTACTCGATAAACTATACATTTACATAGAACATCACAACCATCCACACACATGTCAACTTTCCCGTTCCACCACACTAATACACAAACCACACACACCAAACACCCAAAATAGGCCCTATTTTCATTCCTGTTTAGGCCAAAAAGCGAGTTTGTATCAGAGAAAAGTGCAATGCTAAAATGTACTTTTTTTTATAGAAAAATGCTTCTGCGAAATGCTGATTTTTTGTCTTAAAATTTTTTATTGCACCTTTAGCTTTGACCCACTGTTTCATTTTTTTTTCGGATTTTTTAAATCTCAAGTGGGTAAAAAGCTTAACACAGATAATACGCTAAAGATCAATTTTAATACCGCATGTCATTTAGGTCCAATTACTGTGTACACTTTCATACTGTACAGCAAAGGGAGAAAGAATGCCGATTTTCTTATTCACCGCGCACATTTTTAATATCATTTTAAACAAAGTGTGATGTTTATCATCCTGCATGTCGGTAGTAACCAATTATATTCCCAACATACTCTCTATAGAGATGTAAACGACTGAAATGTCACCTCAAAGAGTAAAATGATGGGTTTTGTACTTTCAAAGGGCAAGTTTACATTACATAATGTTTGTTCTTCGTTTAACTCCTTCCCTTTCACTAAGCCATTTTCGTTATAGGCATATATCTCATAAGTCTCATAAGCCTCAGCTCTTGTGTATTGCTTACCCGCTCTCGCTCCCTCAATGTATTTCATTCATATTTTTCTCCTTTACTTTTTCACCCAGTATTTTACTTTGTTGTCTATTTATTTCACTCATGTATCTCACATGCCGCTTTCTTCTCCTTCACATCATTTGTTGACTGTTATGCGTAAATACATACACGTAACAAAGGACAAACCGATGTTTTTATAATGCTATACATGTACTTTTATTTAAATGGCACCAAGATCCATAATAATGTGACAAATATTCCACTGTCGATATATCGCCGCAGGTCCTACTTGTATCTTAGGCGTAGCCTACTATAGGCATTTCACACGATACATATGCTTCAAGTCTCACTATCCAATTCCATTCAATATAAAAGCATAGTACCCAACCTCGTTTACCAGGTAAGAACCTGCGGACGGCCTGGATACCCGAAAATTCAAGTCCGACGATCCGACTTCCGGGTCGCGGTCCGGGGTCGTTTAGTAACGGTACGGGGCGTAAAGATGCTGCATGAATCATTTTAATGACAAAAAATTATCAGTACTAAAGTATGATTATCTCATCAAAATCCTTATGTAAAACAGCAAAATAGTTGGTTTTCGAAATGGATAGCCCGTGGGCTAAGGAACGAGTTGTTGAGTGTGTCAAATGCTTCGCAGGCACAGGTAGTAGGCTATAACAGGGCCCCTTGCATGATTTGCAGAAATTCTTAAACTGGCCGACCTGTTCCTATATCTTGGAATAAAAAATGATATCCCTCTCATCTGAATGTGGCTTATATGTAACATCCGTGTAGCTATCTAAATGCAATTTGGTGTGGGCGTGAAAAAAAGGAATACCGTATAAATTTGCTTATATGTTCGATGTTTGAACGCAACTTAAATATATAGCAAAGTGTGGAACATCGCTGTGACCACTTTATGCAATTTTATGTATATTTGGTGGCGTAAATTTAAATTCTGATCACCAAACTCTTATTCTTTGAACTAAAATAATTTCCTTTTTTAGGTCTGACTTGTGATTTAGTATGGAAATGCCTCAATGCCGACCTAAAATAGACGTAGAAAATTAAATGTAATGGTCCGTGTGTAATATGGGCATCTTCTCTCATTAGAATCTCTGTCGCCCCTTCATGGTATTTTTTTCCAAATGGGACCAAATCATCAGATTGATACACTCTTGTCTTCTATATTGGAAAAGGTCTTCAGCTAACCAAAAATAGTATAGCACCTTTTTTGTGGTTCTCCTTTTTGGGTTCTCACACATGATTTCTTATGAATCATTTTTGAGGGTTTCCATTCTTGCGGGTTCCATATAGGAAAAAAAGGTTCTATCCATATTTTTTTTCTTAGAGGGTTTATAGCAAAGTGTGAACAATTGCTGTGATGCACGTTTATGCAATTTTGTAATTTTGATGCGTAAATTAAATTCATGATCACCAAACTCTTATGACTAAATAATGTCCCTTTTTTTAGGTCTGACTTTGGGCCAATTGTGATTTAATAGGAAAATGCATCATGCCACCTAAAATAGACACTAGAAAATTCAATGTGGGTCGGTTGTGTATATATGGGCATCTTCAGTCAGAATCTCTGTCGCCACCTGCATGGTATTGTTCCAATGTCGACAAAATCTCAGATTGATACACGCTTGTCCTCTAATGGAAAAGGTTCTTCAGCGAACCAAAAATAGATAGCACTCTTTTATGTTTCTGTAAGGAACCTTTTTGTGTTTCTCATATTTTAAGAACCATTTTTGAGGTTTTTTTTTTTTTTTTTTTTTTTTTTTTTTTTTTTTTTTTTTTTTTTTTTTTTTTTAAACTATGTAAATACAATATTTTCTAAGCCATATTTCTTAGAGTGTAATAGCAAAGTGTGAACATTGCTATTACGCACGTTTATGCACTTTTGTATATTTGTGCGTTCATTGAATTCATTATCACCACTCTTATGAACTAAATAATGTCTGACTTTGGGGCAAATTGGTAATTTATAGGGACAATGCCATCAATGCCGACCTAAATAGACATAGAAAATGAAATGTATGGTCGATGTGTATATATGGGCATCTTCCTGTCAGAATTCTGCCTCCCCGATATTTTTATAGTCGGCCGGGTATTTCTCCCCATTAATTTTTTTTTCCAATCTCGACAAATCATCATGTTTGATATAGCAAATTGTGACCATTGCTATTACGCACGTTCTGCATTTTTGTTATATGGCCTACACCATAATTGATATACTATGCGAATTTTATGACATACGTATTGGAACACCATCAAAAAATAAGGTACTGAAATAGTACAGTAGAGTCTTGGATCTGGTTAATCGAAACTCTGGGAAAGTTAACTATAATCATAATAATAATTAATAATATAAAACTAATAATAACTTAAAGAAGTCCAAAATACAGACTTTTCCCATCAAGGTTATTGTATAAATTAACGGAAACTATATACACATTAAAAAGCCTATTTGTCATGTTTTGTATATAGCACAATACAAATATAAAATGGCCTACGATTCAAGCTTGATAAATAGATAATTTAAAATATAGCATACTTAAAAGTATCGTTTGCAGTTAAAGGTATCTTTTTTTATTCTTGGTGATTATACATGTATCAGAATTATCCTCTGAAGTAACATGTTTGGAATTTTGAAGATGGGTCAGATTTTATATCAGATTATTTTTCCTCTAGCCAATTTTCTAAATAAAGTTATTATTTTCACATGGGCAAAGTACTTTACGACAAATGTCTTATTTCTACCAGAAATCCCTTTGTTTTAAATGGTTTTTGGCACCATAATACACAACAACTAGAACTACTACTGAGAAGAAGAAGAGCCAATGGAGACTTAAATAATCAACACTAAGATACTTAGATTGGCAAGATGATCCACTGCATGTATACAAGAATATGTCAAAAAGAAACCCTATCCAAATAACATTCATTTTTGGCTATTAAGTGAATACAAGTTTTTTGGGGGGGGGGGGGACTCTTTGAAACTCAAAAAAAAATGAACGAAATCGAAATAAAGTCACCCATGTTAAATATCCCCCCTAAACGATGCAGAACTACCTTGTCCATACATGAACCTATAGTAATGTTGGTAATGAATACAGAATACCCTTTGCTCATACCTTTTGCTTTATCCTTGCATAGATGGAATTATTTTAAGATTTATTTTTCCACATTTACTTAGGAAAATATATGTCTGTCCACTCTAACAAGAAAACGATTTAATCTTCCCCGTTAAAATTATTATTAACTTTACATTTTCTAGCATATTCCCATACAGATGGCCTAAAATTTTGGAACTGGAAAAGACAAAACCAATGCGCGGTTGAAAACCTTACATTTTGCAGGATTTTTATCATTGGCTTGCTTTTACGAACACGCAGTATAATACTGCTTTTTTATATGATCGACATGGGTCGTCCGAGTAATAATTCCTGTTTGTTTTAGTTCACTACCTTTTAATAGATTCTTTATGCTGAAAATGGACAATAGCGAAGCACTGCAACACACGCTAGCACACAGTACATCCACAAATACTCCCAATCGTTAAATCGATAGGCTTGGAGGTAGAATAGTCTAAGAACGTTCGTAACTCTTGATGCGTATCACGATTTGAGAACCATCGCAGCAGGTGTTTGGGAACGAACGTAAGTCCGCAACTAAAAGAAATCTTAGCTTGTGCTGACCATGAGTTGCGACACAACTTACGCATCCACTTTGGGGAACGAACCCCGTCTAAAGCATACTTTTGTTCTATGATCAACATGGGCTTGTTAAGTTTATTAGAAAGTGCAACGAAGATTTTAAAGCAATCGTTTGCATCAATGCAGTGAGTTGCATATAGATGACTCATAGAGTCTTCCGGTTGTATATGCTACAAAACTTCTTAAAATAAAAAAAACTACTGATTTTGATTTAAATTGTACTATAAACACCTGAATTGTGTATTTGCCTCCAATACGAAATTATTCACACAGTACGAAGAAACAATTCTAAGATTAATCCTTTAAATTCCCGATATGGAGGGAAGTCTTGACGGAAGTTTTTACATCATGCAAAAATCGGCTTTCATTTTGAACACTATTATGAGTAAATGATTAGCCTAATGGACGCAAACATAATACCATCCCGGGCTACGCCTCTGGTAGTCATTGTACCGAGTCTACCGTGATTTTTTTGCTATTGAGTATGAAAAAATATGATTTGGTGACCCGATCAGGACCACACTGTTAGAATTTCCGTAAATTAGAAGACAGATTTTCCGTAAAGGTACGGAAATCTGGTTTGAACAATAACAATAAAACATAAAATGTTATTTAGCGGAAATATTCAAAATTTCTTAAAAAAAAAAAAAATTTCCGGACTTTTTTTCTTTCCCTACATTTAAATTACGAAATTTTCTGTTAAATACCATTTCTTTTCCCAGACTATGAGACAAATTCTGTAAATTTACTGTAAAAGTTCTGTTATTTCGGAATGCTGTAAATTTACCACCAAAAGTCTGGAAATTCGGCTGCCAGAAAGTTCCGTAAATTACGGAAAATTTTTTACAGTGTATATATTTTGCATTCGATGAATTTCTCCTCATATGAAGCATATACCTTAATCATCTGCAACGAATACAAATTTTTGAGTTCAAGTCGTTTTGCCGTTTGCAAATTATTGTATATTTAAAATTGTACTAAAATTCGCCCATTGGACAGTGGGTATATTAATAAAATTGGTCGACCAAATTTGATATACTTTTGTGTTCATAACATCCAAAGGAACATTTCTTGGGCCTGAATTTCATGAGTAATGAGAAAGATGTGCTTCTTTCTGATACGAAATGGCGATTTTATGGGTCCAAGTGGGATGGAACGAGTTAGAATACAGATCGTTCACCCACCTAGTCTCTTTTTCAATCTACGCGAGTGGTAAAAACTTGATACTAATGCCTAATGACAATGTACAAATCTAAAATTAAGTGGTAAATCTTGCATATCAATATACTCACCCAAAGCCCCTGGGAATTGTCTGTGTGGTTGCTCCTATTTGTATTCACATTCATTAGTATAGTGCATTCTACTAGAAGCTCTACTGCCATTGTTTCGATTGATATCAAAGCTATCAAATATATAGAATGACAGTTAGCAATACGCATTCACCAGATGTTATTTTGTTTTGTTTGTTGTTTTTTTTTTTTTTTGCTTTTGGTGCGTATTATGTATATCTCCAGATTGACTATGTGTTTATTTCAGCAACCCTATAATACCCTAAATCTTGCATCTTACCAACGGGGAAAAATCGTTTGTTATTTAGGACATTATGCTGTTACCAATCAACTCAGTTCAAGTAACTCAGTTCACCTATACATCGCTTCTTTTTCGTCTCTATTCCTGTCTGATAATTAATCATGTGCGTTTTAAAGTATGGAATGGGATATACCTTTTTTCTTTTCTTGCCATTACTCTAAATAAAATTTATTTCACACAGACAAACTCGACATTTAATTTTATAATGTCACCACAAAGACCCCAGTTTTATAATGTATATAGATCATGTCTAAATGCAGTATCCTTCATGGATTTATGTGATCGTCACAAGAGTTAAAGACTTTAAAAAAGACAAAATTGTTGAGGAAAAACAATATGTATTACTCTATCGTTTTTTTTTTTGAGGTGCATTTCGATCCAACAGCCCTTCCTCCCCCGACAACCTAAAAAAGTGAGATTTATATCATCTGAACCTTTAACATTATATTCAAGCGTACCTAATCTTACTTGCAATTCGTCGTATCGCTAAGAAATTTTAACGCAATATGGCCTATGGAACCGATGGGAAACAAGCAATTTGCCTCATACCGCAAAAACCGCAAGGTCTGGATCAACTAAAAGTTGTGAATAACCTTTTGGTCCAGACAATAATCTATTAGCTATGGAATGGGCTTGTAGAAACAACACCATAGCAAAACGTACCATCAGTGCCTTCATAATCAGAGACTCACAAGGGGACAACCTGGGAACCACCAAAAAGTATATTTGTAAAAATCTATACTGTCATATTTCTGACCAAATGGCCCACCTGTACAGTTTAATTGCCTTTTGGATTCAACTGATTCAGGCAATGCTGATAACCCCTACAATACAGATTACAATATTACGAAGGAGCTGAAAACGCATCCATATAGGCATAGTCACGCCATATTAGGAATTCGCTCGCTTAATACCAGTGACACAGAACATCATAAAATATTTACGGAAATGTTATAAATTTGAAAAGCCAAGCATATTTTCTATCCTTTGGTTTCAAATTAGAATTGACAGTATTTTTAACACAAAACTACCTGTACAAAGATGCTACACTAGTGTGTAAAATTACCTGCATTTACCAAACTGTACACAAGCACAGTGTAAATACAAGCATTCCCTCTGTTCCCAGCTTATCCATTTGGTTTTCAAATATAGAATCCACTGTATTATTGCAAAGCGACTGGAAAGAAGGCTATACTAATTGTATAAAAATTCTATCAATTGTGCACAGAAAATAACAGAAAAACCAGCAATATTTGCCATATCGCAGCTCACATGCACGACTATTTCCTCCATACAAAAATACTGTTGCCGATTGGTTGTTGCAGACTTGGCGTGTTGCCGAATTTGGTTGTTTCTGAATGGGGGGGTCGTTGGCCGAATTGGCTGTTTCCCGAATTGGTTTGTTGCCGAATTGATGACTCGCATTCGTCATGTGAATCGTAGAGATGAGCCCTCTTAAAATGCAAGTTGTGAACATAACTGTCCCATTTTAGCATGTTTCCACAATCACTAACGATTCACATCAGTACCTGTACAAAACGTCCATTGGAAGCAATGCATGTGTGGGCAGCTACTGAAACTCTCTTGGTAAGATTATTGATATTTTACGACGGTCTACCCGATGCTACTGCTTTGGTAAGTTTGGAATGAATTCAGTATGGTCGGATTCTGGCAACCCTGCCACACACTAACTCAACGAGCTTGAATACATTTATTCCAATCCGTTGACTACTATCCTAGTAACTAGGACATTCGAATCCATTTATCATTACCACTGGGCATTATCGAGCAGCTGATTCTCATGTCCTAGTTCGTTGTATTGAATGACATACGGTATTGAATTAACTCCAAACTTGCCAAGTTACAGAGACAATCCGCCATAGGCACTCACATCATTCATGTTATTCTTGCAAGGCTTACCGTTCTGTCATCCATCGGTTCTGCCATTTGATATCACAAAGTGTTTTTATTCTAGAGAATGGACGAGCGATCGTTCTCAAAGCAACAATGAAGTCCAATTTAGAAACCGAACATAAATCCGAGGGTAAAGGTCGTACACTGTTTTTTAAAAAACAAAAAAATGCACACCAAACCACCGATGAGCAAAATCCGTTTCCAACACATGCAGACGATTCCTGCCAAGCCCTACAAAAAAGAAGTAACTATTCCATTAATTTTTTCAAGGATTGGGAAAAAAATTTGCCTTATCCCAAAAAGTGAGAGGGAGGGCTATAAGATTCGGAATAATTTTTTTAATCGGCCTACAATTTGGAAATAACCTGCTTTTTGTATCATGCATATACGTGTAGAGGTGGGCTATAGAATGTCAAGTTCAATCACTTCGAACACGTCTCTTTGATGACTTTAATCAAATCCCGATCACACTTTCGAGGAATAAATAAAAAGTGTCGAAAACCAGGGTGCCCCATAGCAATCCAAATGGCCGCCAAATTGTCAAAATTTGATTTTTTGACCATAACTTCCATCCCGTATTTTATTTGCTTATTTTGCTTACTTTTGGTGGCATACCCTGTGTTGGGGGGTAGTAGGAAGCATCTCTGCAACTTGCATCTCCCATCCTTTCGGTTTTCCTGAAAATGACTTTTTTGCTTAAAATTGAGCTCTGAGGGGCGCTTCCCATAAATGCTCATCCGATTGATAAGATTGATTTTTGCATTCAAAGTTGAAGAGATTCATATACATTGCCGAAAATTTGACTGCTGGTGTTGGCTTTTTTCAACTGTAGCTTTTTATTGTCAGAAAAAGCCCTCCTTGAACCCTCACGTCAGAAAGTTCATTGACCCTGTGTTTCCAATGAGAGTGTTTTTCGTCAAATTTTAAATTGATGCCAAAGGAAATGGCAATTGTGACAACCGCTTCAATCTTAAATGATTAACACAATCTGATATGGCCCACTGGTTTAAATTGAAAACTTTGATACGATATGTACTTTTTGGAAGCCGCCCTCACAGTCCCTTTTAAGCTAAAATTGCATAATTCGAGAAAACGAAAGTCGTGGTGAGATAGACATTGCATAAGATGATTCCTTGCTGCCAAAACTGGGTATTGCCACAAAAAT
This sequence comes from Ophioderma brevispina, assembly GCA_023653785.1. Classification (NCBI taxonomy): domain Eukaryota; kingdom Metazoa; phylum Echinodermata; class Ophiuroidea; order Amphilepidida; family Ophiodermatidae; genus Ophioderma; species Ophioderma brevispina. The sequence goes on from JAMKCH010076207.1 coordinate 11,477, forward strand.
AAGGTATTAACAAAAGCTTATCAGTTATGGTCAAAAATATGATTTTTGGCATATGGGGCGGCCAGTTTTGATTTTTGTTGGAGCACCCTGGTTTTTTTTTCTCACTTTTATTTTTTTTGTCGAAAATGGATAGCACATAAAGTCTAAGTCATTCTAGCCTGTGTTCGAAGTGCTCTGAAACATTGACCCCAATATTACCCTCTATAGCCCACCTCTAAATTAGGTCCCTCCCATATCTATACTATAAAAAAATAATTACGGCCGCTTGAACTCTGAAAATAAGACTGAAAACATTAGTGCGCGTCTCACTGGCATCCACATTACAGTCTTCGTGGCCCGGTGGTTTTCTCACGCCTAGAATGCAGAGGCTCCGGTTCGAGCCGTGTGTTTTTTCGTCTTTTTTTAGTTCTGTGCTCGCGCAGTTTTCGTTCCGAACCTTATATATAATATTTACCAATTACTTTCTCGGGTTGTAGCATTTTACTTGATCCTCGCGTGCCTTGAATTGAGTTTCGCTTCGTTCATAGATTCTGCTACAATCATGCATATAAGGTCCTCCCATTCTATCATATAAAAAAATATAAGTACTGCCGCTTGAAACTCTGAATAAAGACTGAAATACATTAGTGCCGTTCACTGTCTCCCCCTTGACACAGTCTTCTTGGCCCGGTGT
>JAMKCH010076208.1:0-29577 GCA_023653785.1 Ophioderma brevispina
TCATTTTTTAAAACTAATATGGTATCAAAATCTCAAATTTTAATTAAATTTGTTCGAATTGTGTCCCAAAGTGGGACAAATATTTGGAGGAGCCTCCCGCTGGCTAATCTGATTTAAGTGCATATGGGAGTGGGCGTTAGGTTTTCTATTTAAAGGTGCAATGAGAGATTTCATATATTAGGTTCCCTAAAAATCAACTGATTTTTGCCCTGTGTTATATAGCCTCCATTTCTGAGTAACTTTTAAAATATTAAATTCTCAATTTTATTGCAGAAAAGATTCCTAATGGGAAAAATACTTTGTTTACTATAAAAGAGAGAAAGGGGGAATACCCCTCCTAGTTTGTTTTGACTGATGTGCCCTGTTTAGATTGCACAATAGGGGAAGTGGGGAAGTCCCCAAGGAATGCTAACCTTAGAAACTGTATATGTTTTGAGATCAAAAATTGCAAAACCTAGGGAATTCCCCCACAAAGTTCTATATATGAAGTGATGTAATTCGGGTGATGATTCGATTGGTCAGCTAGTGTAAGGGTATGTTTATGCATGGAATGATGTAATGGTTATTGTTAGAAAGGGAATCTTGCTGTGAGTACTTAAATACTATCACTGGAAGGACTCGCTGCCAGCAGTTGAAATCAGGAGCTGAACTAGAGCTCGGGAGCTATACGTTTATAATTATAGATACAATGTAGTTTTACTCTAAAATAATGGTAGATTTTGGAGTTCTACATCTAGTGCCAGGATTGCATATTTTGGATGCCGCCGGAGCTGATAGATAAAGTGTTTGCTGTCGTCTTTTTAAGCCAAAGAGCTTCAGTTTTGGAATCAAAAAGGGATTACAGTTTGTGGTCCTATTATGAGAAATAGCACAGATGATGGTGTATATACCTGGGTTTTTATTATTGTGGTCCATTTGTCGTCGAGGGAAAGCCGTCGTCTTGAAATGACTGGACAAAAGTTACATTCAGGACTGAGAAGATTCACTTGGAATTATTACCTGCGTTTTGTATGGACTTGTGCGCTGTCATTTGGAAGTCATCGCTGAGAGGACATAATCATCGTTGAACTGCAACGCCTCTTCTTGAAAATTAAGATCAGTTATAAATTGTGTGTAATTGTGTAATTTTGATTTATGTAATATTAACAAAAACAAAAAAACAACCTAAAACAAACAAAAACCAAATACAAAATTAAAAATTGTGTATTATATATAATTCAGATTCACTTGTGCACCAAGGCTCATTTATTGTGTTTGAACGGTATTTCTGACCTTAGCGCGTACACCGAGAGTCATAACACCTGATTTTGTGTAAGGCTTTTCCATAAAAAATAACCCCATCTGAAAGGCTGAGAAGCTGAAATGTTCTTTGGTACAAAAATTTTGAAATTTCTAATTTCGTAATAGGAGCAAATACGAAACGCAGGCTATGTTTTCTATATGTGGAAATTATAAGACAAATCAGAAGCACGTTTTCCTCTCCTTTAGGTATTTCTGTAGCCAACTACAAGGTAAGAAAGCTATTGGTTGGTCTTTAGTTGTAATTCATTATGACACAAAATTTTGGGGGCCTCAAAATCTCATCGTTGCACCTTTAAAGGCGAATTAGGATTTAGTTTAAGGAGCCTTCATCAATGGAGGATGGAGATTTTATACAAAAATCAGTCCTTCCTCATGAAGTCCTTTTACACACTGAATCCCATTCCATACGAGGTCCCTTACACCATCATTCCATCTCCGGTATGAGTGAGTTCCCCACCCTATTCCCTCTCTCCACACTGTAAAATGGTCAGTATAAAAATAACGTCGTTTTGGTTTTGAACTGGCAGCTGGGACTCTAAACAAGTTAAACGACCGTTTTTTACAGTTAGTGCCGTTTTGAGTCCCCTTTTACAGTTATTTGAACGTTTCGAGTCCAGCTGACATTTAACTCCTAACCCCTGTTCACACTTAAACGTGGGTATCTTTGAACTCGTATTTAGGAGGTTAAAAGTTTAACCACTTGTGTAGTAAAAACTGAAATGACCATTTTGTCATTTAGTTTCGGCGGTCTTGTATAGTTGACAAGTGTTTGGTGTTGTGTATGAAGTCTCCTAAAAGTGATACCACGTAAACTAATGTAGCATTTCCCGATTGAAATAATATGTGTTGCAACATCATAAAGTAACTGTTTATTATGTTCACACCAAAATTTCCGACAAGCCCCCTTCAGTTTAAATGGTTTTCCTTAATAGGAAGAACAGTTGCTGTAGTTCGAGTGAAGAAAGCAAACACATATCTATAAAATACGGAACCTTCATCAATCATTAATATTTCTCAATTGTATAATTTTATATATGAATGAAGGAAAAACATTAAAAGAAAAACAAACAAGATAACAATGTAAAACTGAAACTGTCTTCAAATTGAAAAATCATCGAAATTTGTATAGCGCCACCTGTGAATAGGGAATTAGGGCATTTGTAACAACAGGAAAGCATTTTAATCAAGATCCAAGTCAAGATCCAAAAACCAAATCATAGGATTTCTATAAGCTGCATACAATACTGCTTATTATATGAGTGCACCCAGCCAATCGTAAATCTTAAGCCCTCACCCAAGAAAACAGTTGGAGGAATACTTCAATTCAATCATTGACTTATTTGTATTTGGATTTGGGTCTTGAATTCATTGTTGTATTTTCTCATGGTCTTGAATTCATGGAGTGTAACAAAAGTTAATTCTCGATTGTACTGGGTATGTCAATTAAGATGATTTTTCAATTCAAGACATTTTCGTTTACAGTGTAAGACCACTTTAAATTAGCTCAGTATTAACATACACGGTAAAAAGATCAATTACAGTATTTACTGTCAGCATTGCTGCTAACAAATTCCTGCAATAATTACAATACTATAATTTTATTACTTTTAAAAATTAAATTAAATAAAAATACTAAAATGGTATATGGCGAGTCCTACAGAGATTGTGTGAATGTGTATGGAATCAATCTCTACTGAATAAAACACAAGGTTTAACATGGAGCTATATCACAGTTTAATATGAGGACCACCAACTTCCTCAAATTAGGTCAGCAATCTTTCATGAAAATTAAAACAACCATTTGCACTGACGAACACTTGAAAACTTAAGTTTTCAAGTGTTCGTCAGTGCAAATAGGGCTATCCACAAATGTCAACAAGTTTTTGTTATGGTGCGGCATAACGGTTTTTTTTGCAAAATATTTTAGATCAAATTACAGCGTGCTGACTAAAAATATACGGTGAATTTGACTGAAACCCGTATTTTTATGGAATTTGAAGAGATCCACTTATAAAAACAGGTCTGGAACTTGGACCATATTCAACTATTTCATCTTTTTCAAATACAGAATTTTTTCATTGTTTACATACAGTATTTTTTTTTTTACTCTTATTGCTGTATTTTTTGCAGTGATTTGCTGTTTCATGAAAACTTCGTTCTGGATCAGTGTGGAAACAAATATCTACCAACGTAGAAAAATTGTCTACCAAGTTCCTTCAGAAAATGCAATTTTTACTAGGAAAAAGGTAATCCTACAAATTTCAAATGGCGCGACGAAATAATACATGTTAGTAGCTCATTAATTGCGAACGGAGAAGCAGCTATTTTTTTTTCAAAGACTGTCACAAACCACGCTATAGAAAATTACTAGCATATAGGAATTTGTGATGTGTCTGAAAAATAACGGTTTAATTAAAAAAAGGAAATGAATGTATTAAAGAAAATAGGGGCATTAGGAGGATCTAATTTCATATTTATTTAGATGATATGACATTGCTAAACTAAAAAAATACATGAGTTCCATTCAACATGATGCCCAAAGTACAAGTCACACAGATAGTTCGCGCATTAAGTGTGTTTTGCCATTGTATACGAACTCTCAAAAGACGGGTACCAGCATTGTTTAGTCCAAGGGTGGCTTAACCCCGTTAACCTTTCATCAATTTACCATTGTGCATCCATCAGCGCGTTGCATCAGTGATTTGGACTGGCGTTATTTAGTTGGTAAATTTCTGAACAAATATTGATCCGCAGGGAGGTTAAACTTGAATGTTAAGGCAAATTAAGGATTCAGTTTAGGAAAAATTAGGGTTTGGAAGTCAATAAACCATTTAATTACATTATGATGGAAAAAAAAATGCGAGGTAATTTCTAGACAAAAATCGATAAATTCAGGAATAAATTATTCAAATTTCGACCAAGAGCGATGTGGGATTTGCAAATAAAAGGTATGTATTTTGAATTTCGTGAATAATGGCTACCGGAGTGCTAGACGGTAGTGTGGCTACTATGTAATTTCGGTTTTTTTTCTGTTAAAGAAAATGCTCTTGATTCATGGTGTTTTGGCGTTGTTTGTTGTTGTTTGAACATGTTTGGAAAAAATATCTTGGAATTTTTTTCAAACGTTTTTAGGGTGTCAAATCCAAGATGGCGACAAACTCAAAACATGTAAATCCATTATAATTTAGGTATTCTGAAGGCAGTATGAAGTCCAAATTGAAGACAATACCCCTATTTTCGATACCAAAGAATTCAAAAAAACAGCTAAAATTCAATCAATATGGCAATCACCATTAAAACAATCCAAGATGGCATCAAAATGCCGCCAAAAAGCTATGTTCTGAAGATAAACGCTGCACATTGAAACATAAGCAAGATGAAATAGGATTTAAATTCATGGGTGTATGATTATGGTGGTACTAGGAACCAACATCTGACATATTCTTTTTGTTAAACCTACTTCAAATCCAAGTGGGCGGCCAATATGGCCAACGAAAAGTGCTATACAGAACTGGAATTTAAGACAAAGTAATTAAGTATTTCAACATGTGGGCCGAAAATTAAATTAATACTATGACAGAAGAAATAAATTTCAAACATTTCTGTGTTGCTAACCGTTTGAATCCAAGATGGCGGCCACAGTAAGCACTGAAATAGTTAAAATTTTGTATGTTTTTTTTTTTTTCACATTAGATACCATGTCATAACAATAATTTGATAACAATTAAAAAAACACACCTAGATTTACTTTGAGACCAAAGGAACTCATTTACCATTTAGGTTAGAAAACATACTTCAAAATCCACAAAATGGGGCTAATATAAAGCTTCTGTAAAGCACGTTCAATTGCTTAATCTGGAGATTTTTCATACACCTATTTTACTTCTTATGTTATACACATAGAAATTTGGAATAGAAAAATATAATGTAAAGTTTTATAAAAACTGTACAAATAAAAATTATACTTTGGACACTTGAAACGCCATTTTGCTTTGTTTACATATTTCACATCAAAGATAGGATGTCAAAATGCCAATTGCGTATTCTTATAATACCTAAGTATAATTATGTTATATGCATCAGGAAAGTTGAATGAAAATTAAATGAGCAATACCATGAGACTCTTGTCTATTACTTCGTTTTTCGAACCTTTTTTTCAAAACCAAGATGGCAGGCTAATTTAATGACTCTTGAAAGAACTATCAAGAGCCAAAACTTGCATTTTTTTTTGAAAAAAATAATTACTACATGTATATTACACAGAGAAAATTTGAATGAAAAGACAAAGAACACTGTAGAACTGACTCTAAATTAGTTTATATTTTCTACAAGACATGTGAGCCATGTTATAATATTGTAATCAATAACATAAATAAACATCTGCTACTTTTGCAACACAAGAAACTCATATTATTTTTATTTTGGTACATTTTATCAAATGAAGAGGTGTGGATAATATGGCCATTGTAATCAATATTCAATAGCCTTAACTGTGATTTTCATATAGACATAGTTAGAATGATAGGGGAAATTCTAATAAAACTTAAATGAAAACTCTACTCCCTACAAATCCCAAAATGCCATTTGTTCCCACCTGTCACAAATCACGGGAGGAAACCCTTTGCCTTGTATTTAGGGGTTAAAATGCTCCTAGATCTAACAGACAATTGCACTACCTCCATTTTTGCGGTGATCGTCAGGTTGTTATAGTCATTTTGCTCTAGGGACGTAATAAGGGGATATAATATATTTTTTTTTATTATAATATAATGTGTTTAAATTGCTTCAAATCCAAAAGGTTGACAAAATGACGAATAATCAAATACCAATACAATGTGTATATGAATCAGGAAAGTTTAATGGAAATATAATGAAGCAACTATAAACATACTTGTACACGAGAAACCATATATACCATTGAAATTTTATCATTCTTCAACCCAAATGTGGCAATTTTTTACATATACCCAGTATATATGTGGTACACATCATAGTATAGAAGCAACTGAGATACATACTTTTAAACATTAATTAAACCCCCATCAAGGAAGTTAATTACATGCCTTAAATCCAAGATGGCCACTAAAATGGCCATGTCACTACAATAGCCAACACTGGATTTGTTTCTTAACATAATATAAATAAAGCAACTATAAACTTGGACAAAAAAACTCATTCTATCATTTAAGTTTTGAGAAGCATTAATAACAAAACTGACGGTCTTTCACATATCTGCACATATATCTCCATATTTTATATGGATTTGAAGTACGGAAATTGAATAAATATATATTAAATAAAACGAAGCCAAATCATTTTATCATCCCCCTTTTAGGTTTTGTAAATATGATTGAAAACCAAATGACTATATGGTCATTTAGATTTGAAGCATTTTAATTAAACCAAATGGATAAAAGTATTAATATTTGCGTATAACAAAGGGGTGATTCACGTTTTTTATCAAAATTTCCAATGTTTGTATAATTATCAACAATAAGTTTTGTCTAGCTGGTATCTGTCTTTTTATTCATAGTAGTACAATAAATTAAATGGTTTTTAAAATGGTTTCTTGTGTCAAGAGTGATCTAGTTGCTTCATTTGTATTATATTCAAATTTCCGAATGCATATAACTTAATGTAGGTATGGAAAAATCGCCATTGGTTTGCATGTTTTTTTGCTAGGGTTTAACAGCCAAAATAGCTGCCATTTATTTTTGAAGTATGTTTTTTAAACAGAAATGGCAAAATAGAGTTCCTTGGTCCAAAGGATGCACGAAGGTTTAGTTGTTGATTTAAAAATATTTTTATTTTTTTTCCTTTTTTTAATCTTTTAATTTTACTATTAGCGGTACACTTACGGTGGAGTCCATTTGGATTCAAGCATGTTAGCAAATGAAATAGTTGAAATGCCTTTCTTTGTCTTCAAGTCCTACTACAGGTTATGCCATAAGTTTAATAATTCAGGTAGTTTGTTCTTAAAATTACAGTTTTAGATGTTAGATAGTGCACTTTCGGCGGCCATATTGGCCGCCATCTTGGGATTTGAAGGTTGTTAACAAAATATTAAGATGTGGGTTCAAAGTACCGAAGGATATACATAACACCCATGAATCTGAACCCTATTCTCATCGGATTGTGTTGATATTAGCGTTTATTTCTAATATAGCTTTTTTGGCGGCATTTTGCGACGCCCGCATCTTGGTGCAGGTACCACTAGTAAAGTTTTTATTTGTTTAATGTGACTGCCTTATTGAATTTCGCGCTGTTTTTGAAACTCTTTGGTATTGTAAAAATATGTATATTGTCGTCAATTTAGACATTACGGATACCATATAATGGATATTTTTGTTTATTTGGCGCCATCTTGGATGTGACACCCTAAAAAAAATTTTGAAAAAATTCCAGTATTTTTCCAATAGTACACCCAAAAGACAAAGACTCAAGTGGAATTTTGCTTTTACCGAAAAAACAAGACAGATGTATTATGACATACCAGCCTACACTAAGTGCATTGTTGAAAGATCCTTCCCGTCTTTAAGTAGAAGCAGATGTTGTACAAGTACTAGGGGTTTAAAAAATATGGCCAAATTTATGGTTAATCCGGCATGTTTAAATGGTAAGTGTAAAACCTTGTAAAAACTTTTGGGGGACTTTCAAATATTTATCTTTCATTTTATCAAAAAAATCCTAGATGTAATCAACTTTCCGGTTCAGTGCGTTTTGATGTTGAGATCGGCTCCCCTACAGTCACAAGTAGCCAAAAGTATGATAGTTTTAATCTGCCATGAGGAGTAGCGACTAGTGCCGGATTTATAATCATTCCAATGTTGTGCGGAAGTTGCTTTGGAATTATTCTACGGTGTCTTTGAAGCCAAAAGTGATAGGAATCAAAATTTAGGATTCCAAATTGTGGACAGATACGAAATCGTGGTGATTATCTTGGAATGATAAACTGTGGAATATTATCGTGAGGGAATTATTTAACCTTGTTGTCTTGAACGGCTGGAAAAAAGTGCTATCCTTCAGGACTGGAATATACCATGGATAATTTACCTGATTTATAAGTGTACGACTTATGCATGCTTCATTTTGAAAGTCTTCGCTTGTGAGTGGGACATATCATTGAAATGCAACGCTTATTGTGGACAATAAGCTATCTAAAGTAATTGTTGTGTAATTTTGATATATGTCATATTGTGTTTGGAACATACCGAATTCTTTGAACCAAACCAATTAAAAATCATAAATCTGTTACATAGAATTATATCACTGTGCACAAGGTTCATTTATTTGTTGTTTGAAAGGTATTTCTGACCTTTGACGTCCCCGAGACATCATAACAGAATAAATTTAGGATCGGAATGCAACACTTCACAGACGAAAATTTGTTGATTTCACTACTGTATGATATGATATAATAAAGTCCCGTTTCAAAGCGCACCACAAACATAACATAATACCGCAAAGGTAATCTTATTAAAGGAACGCGTATTATGGTTATTGTGAGCGAGAGGGAGTTATGTAAGATTTTACTTTTTTAGCTGATAAAATAACAAAAAGGAACGGTGAAATTGTAATTCGTTTAAACCAAATGAGTGGGTAATTTTTAAAAACTGTCACGTTTAATCTAGGTACTAAAAGTTATCATAAAACGTAGGCCTATTAAGGGATAAGCAGCGATAAAGGGAGAGAATAAAAAAATGTTGGACATGCATGTTTTTTAGCTTATTAAAATCAAAGATACCTAGGGACAATCCATATAACTACTTTAATGTAGGAACAAAAGCACCAAATAGTGAAACAAGGTGGTTACGAACCACAAGATCTCGCCGCCTTGCTTGCGCGATAATAGACAAACAGGCGAACTCGTTGTACACGATTGAGTTAAATATGTCCCCGCCCCGAATGTTACGACAACTAACATGTGATAAATGCAACTTAAACACCCCACCCCTCCACCAATACCACGCACACAACGCCGAACACTCCACCCCATCCCCAACCACACCCCGCCAAAAACCCACGCCCCCTCCCAACACACCCCACCCTCATCCCCAAACACCCAAGCAACACCCACCCCCTCCTTAAACACCCATCACATACCCCCAACCCTACCCCAATACCTATAACACGCCGATACCCTATAAACAGTCGGCACCCGCCCATTCCCCTCCCAACACCCCGCAACACCTCACGCTCCGCAACATCCTGCAACATCCCAACCCCCCTCCCCAACACCCCGCCGCCGCAACACTCCCACCCCCTCCCCAACACCATGCAACACCCCACCACCTCCCCAACACCCGCAATACCCAACCCCCTCCCCCAACACCGCAATACCCAACACCCCTCGCCAACACCCGCAATACCCAACCCCCTCGCCAACACCCCGCAACACCCAACCCCTCCCCCAAACCCCGCAACACCAAACCCCCATCCCAAACACCCCACCCCCACCCCTCCCCAACACCTAACCCCTCCCATGAGATAGTAGTCTCATGTAGCGGAAGGAAATTGTGTATCCGAGGTACCGTTTCAGAGATACAGCACCTACGCATATTTAATTAGGCTCATTTTGTACATGACTAGCCACATATACACATTATTTCAAATTGCAAAAAAAGATGTGTACCCATGCTAGGCTATTATGCAGCGCGAAATTTTGAGTATCCCAATGTCCAGTTTCAAAAATATAGCATTACGCGATTTTGCTATTAATTAGCTCATTTGCATAACTCAATATGCACCGAATGACGCTCAAAATCTAATCAGGTCAAGAACTACAGAAACTTGTAACACAGGCCTTGCACCGGAAAATTCATCATAAAGTATGCAATTAGATATTAATTAGCATATTTACGGCACAATCTCATCGGGTCGAGAACTCATCAACCCGCTTCTTTCCCACCCAAGTTACTCATGTCGCCCTTACAGGAAACTCCAGGTAGGTAAAATGGTTAACCACAGGGTTTTACATTTTGTCACAGCGGACGGACGGAGACCATTTCATAGTCCCCGTTCCGAATCGTTCGGCGGGACAAAAACAGCACACCAGACTGCAAATGTGCGGAGTCCGGGTGTCCCAAAAAAGTGTGCAAGCAGATAAACTCCAATTTATCAACTAGTGTTACTTCCCACTCTTTCATTTGCCCACTAGGGGTCACAACTTTTCCATTGTGGAGAATTAATCTTGAAAGTTGAAAATTCCACCCACCCACGAGCATAAGTGAGAGATGTTTAGGAGTAGCACCCTAGTTGCATTTATATATAGATGATGGACATTTGTTTATGTGTATGGCGCCCCTTGTTGGTGTATGTAGGAGAAACTGGCAGGCAAAAGACATATACTTGGCATGGGGAAATTCTGTTTTGTGACTGTAACTTGTGTTTCGAATTAAATAATACTAACTTTTTATAAAGCATAATATAGTAATGCTACCAGATATGCATTTGTGGACCAAGTTCGATCAGGAGAAAGATTCTGCAAGTATTTATAACCAGATTTTATGTGGTCTGTCACAGAACTACTGTATATTTTGCCTGCAGGAAAAAAAACAGAGGGCGTCTTGAATGTAAACAAGTGAAGTTTCATAGGTCACATCATCTATAGTATTCTTTATTTTCCTGCTACTTTCATTGACACAACACTGGGGTCACACCATGGTCCATTGTGAGATATTAATCAGCAAGAAGTCCTCAACAAGAGCAAACTAGATTTTAAGCGTAGAACCCCCAGGATGCATTTTTATAGTATTCTATACCTCTTCACCTTTCATTTGACACCAACCTAGGGCGTCACAACAGTTTCCGTGTGGAGATATTAAGTTGAAAAGTCCCCAACATGAGCCATGTGAGAGGACGTTTGGGAGTAGCAACCCCGGGTTTGCATTATAGTATTCATACTTATCTTTTTCTACCACCCATAGAGGTCAAACATCTTCCATTTTGGGAGATATTAATCTTGAAATGTCCCCAACATGGCGTAACCAAGAGATGTTTAGAGTAGCACCCCCGGATTTGAATTTATATTATCTTTATTCCTGCGCTTTCATTTTACCACGTCTACCCGGGGTCAAAACATTTTCCAATGGGAGATATTAATCATGAAGTCATGCAAAAATCCCTTAAAATTCACTGTAAAATTTAGTAAAAAATATGAAAATTTATTCAATTTGGCAACACATTTTTGAAAAAACATGTGACCACATTTTTAAAATTTGGGTCCATACCCCAATTTATGTCTTTTCACATTTTCCAAAAATATAACACAGGCTTGGCAACCCAAAACGACTGACCCCCCCACATGGCAACCAGAACAGAAAACCCTTTCAATAAAACATGACACTAGATATCTAGCTATATTTTTGAGGTGTTAAACCTGTGTTGTGCTCCCCCCACCCATGTGCTTTGATAAGTCGTCTTGGTTTTTACACCACCATATCACACACAGCCATATACTGCCAAAGAATAAACAAATGGCGACCTCATTTATTGTAGGTAAAATAATGAATCAAAATTCTTTGACAAGGTGTGTATTTCACACTGAAAACAAAACCCCTGCGCAAATTTGGCTGAAATGGACAGAGTTATTTGCACTTAGTTGCATTTTTAAAAAATCAAAGAATGCCCATTTAGGGTTATAGAGGCTAATTGAAGAGAAAAGGCAATTCTGCGGTTACTGCGTTCAGCTTGCGATGCCACTAAGCACTCGCAGTCGGATCGTAGGAGATCTTTCTTAGGTGGCGGGATGATGCATGCACAGTTTAATCGCGAGAATGTTTTTAAATTTATTGGTTGTGTTTTTGCCTCGTTTCTGTGTGCCTCGCCATAATACCAATTTTGTGTTAATCACATCCAGGGGAGAACCGAAATCATTTTAGAGATGTGGGTGGGGGGTGCGCGACGTGGGTGTCGGTAGGGTAAGGGTCACCCGATTGCCGACAAACCGCCATGTACCGGCCATTAAACGAATATTCAAACACAAACATGTTAGATAGAATGTGGTGCGTAGTTTGCATTGTACAAGAGCAATATTCACAATTTCTGAAATGGACACATACTTATGCCCATGCATTTAATAATCTTAAGTTGGTAGGTTGTACAGAAACTTAATTCCATAGATAAAGGAAGAGGGAGACTGTTTTTCGGGATCTTAGCTTCAAAGTCAGACACCCGCATTTTTATTATAGGAAACATGAATGGTTGTGTGGGTAACGTTTATTGAACAAATTAAACGATAGTAAAACTAGAGTCCCCCTATCAATAGCCCTACATGCCCCTGAGAATTACTAATTTTATATTTTTTTTATTTTTTTTATTTTTTTTATTTTTTTTATTTTTTTTATTTTTTTTAAAAAAAATGTTCGCAATGCACTCATACTATCACTCACTCACTCACTATCCCCCGCCAATTAACCCACCCTCCAATCCACAACAGTTTATTGCTTCCTTAATGTCAACAGAACCAAGTCGCTTGCGACGCGTACTAGGCAGGGGTTGCGCTTGTATTTCTGTGCGTTCAATACGCAGGTCGCGCCGCTTTTGTTCATGCAAACGGGACACACTTGAAAAACAATGCAATTTTAGGCCTATTTCGTGGTTTTTCTCGAAAACTAAAGTCAGTGACACACTGTGTTTATTTAGTGCCGCCTGAAAAGATCTTATTATTAAGGTTCTAACATTAAAATAAGTAGAAAAGGAAAAATCGTAGATTTGTTTTTATTTATGCCCTGGAAAACTACATTCATTTTCCGGTTTTCACATAGAAGCTCTTGATTACAATTTTTGAAAAGAATAACACTTTTTTTTAAACAGCATAAGCTAAAAACTAAGTCCTTGACCCCCATTTTTTATTTCACATTTGTCACCTACATCATTTAAAATAACATATATCCAAAAATTAAGAAAAATCAATTTGATTTTTTCAATTAACTCTATACCTTAGGGCCCCGGTGTATGTTGACCCCCAATTATGATTCACACAAAAGATGTAGGTGGCATTGTCTCAGTAGCAAAAGGAATTTTGCATATCCACTGTACCATTTCAGCCAAGTTACAGCAATAAGCATATTTAATTGATCAATTGCATCAAACAATGCCACATTAATGGCCCACATGCACCGTTTGCCCCAATTTGATTCACACCAAAGAGGCATGGCATAGTATTCTTTCCATGTTGCGAAGGAATTTTGGCCATCCGATTGTACAGTTTCAGAGGATACCAGTAAGGAGGAGAGCGGGGTGGAGGAACTAATGGCGGATAGGCGGCGGAAGGGGGGGGAGCGGGAGGGGGATTAGGAATACGGCCCGAAAAGGTTCACGTCCACTAACGATCGGTTGTGGAGTGGTGGGCGGTAGGGGGGGTGTGTTGGAAGTGTTTATTATGATTTTGTGTTGTGTGAGTTTTTGCGGGTGTTGAAATATTGGGGGGTTGTTGTGGTTGTTGGATAGTTGGTGGGTGGCGCTGGGGGTTGGGGTTTGAGGGGGGCGCGGGTGTTGGGGGGGGGGAGGTGTTTGGCTTTTGGCATTTTTGGGTGGCTTTTCTGTTTGTGCATGATTTATTTAATTAGATCATTTACATACCTAAGCTGCAAATATCTCGCAACTTTCAAATTGGCAAGAAAGATGGATCTGATAGGCTTTCATGCAGCGAAGGAATTTTGATTATACGATGTACGTTTCAAAATTATAGCATTACGTGATTTTGTGCATATTAATTAACTCATTTACATATTTAATTTGCCCGAAATATGCCCAAAATCTAATCAGGTCGAGAACTCTTCAGCCGTCCTTCCACAAGTTAAATCATTAGACGCCAGATGGAACTCAGAAACTTGTCCAAGTCCTTCGGGAAAACATTTTTGTAAATTATGCAAATTAATAATTAGCATATTTTTACGCCCAAAATCTAATCAGGTCGAGAAACTGTCGACCCGCTTTTTTCCACAAAGTTATATCATCGTAGCCCTATGGAACTCCAGATAAAAATCGTACACAAGCGTGTGAACATGGGACGGCGACGACAGACAAATATATTTTTATTGCATATGTATTGGTTATTGAAAGATCACACTTTTTTGGTATTTGAAAATTTATTAATAATTGATATTACACAACTTAATAATGTAGAAATTTTGATTTTTAAATTGAGCTATAAAAAAAAGGAGCAGAACATCCGTTACATATGATGGTCGCGCTGTTCGTTTGTGGTAATTTTTCAACATGGATGCCTATGCGGTTATGAGCATACAGTCACGTGTTATGAGTTCCATGGCGGATGGTGAATCTCCCAGGCGATTTAGAGGTTTGGACGAGGAAGATAAGAGGGGGTAGGAAATGTGTGAGGCATTTGTCTAGAGTTTTTATTACACAACGTCACTAAGGTCGGCAGATCCTCAGAAAAGCATCTGGAATAGCAAAAACAAAAATCTGACCAAACCGACCCGACCTGGAAATTCTATACCCAAAGGGCATGACTGTTTTTCCTTATGAGCACTGCCATTAGACATCTGGTCATGTAGTATTGGTATCAATAAGTCCTGTGACATTTTTACACAAAAATCAACTAATTTCAAGTTACTTAGGTGGCTGTTAGTCAGGAAGAAACTTAGTCAATGGCCAGTTTTAGTTTTTTCATGTTTATGCATAACATGGTTTTCTTTCAATATTTTAACAGGAATCTAAATATATTTATTTTTCCTATTATTTTGTTATTTTATTTTAATATGTTAGCATTTTGACCAAAGACAATCACAGGGCTGAATTGCAAAAGGGGGGTATTGTCCCGACCGAACGGAAGTCGGGGGGGGGACTATAAAATGGGCTCCCGTCGTATGCCGTTCAGTATGTCCGTTCCGATGTCCGTCAGTTCTGTCAGTGCATAAAATGTTAACCTTGGAAAATTGGGGCATAATCTTTTTTTCTGGATGAGCTGAGTGCCAAAACTTTGGTATATTGTAGGGAGGGGAACCCCCTACCACCTGTAATTTCATTCCCCCAGGGTCCTCCCCGGGTTTGTCAGGGTGGGGTAGGGAAAAAGGCGGTCAAGGGAAAAGAAAGGGTCAATATTGAACAGAAAATGTCAACCATGTGTACAATTTATCTGGAGTTCCGTAAGCCTAAGGCGTATAATGATGTACATGTAAATTGGTGGAAAGAAGCGGGTTGAGAGTTCTCGACCTGATTAGATTTTGGGTGTAAAATATGTATTAGTATCTAATTTGCATAATTTATGAAATTTTTGCCAGCCAAGGCTTGGTACAAGGTTTTCTGGAGTTCTGTAAGCATATAATGATGTAACTTGGGGAAGGAAGCGGCCGAGGAGTTCTTGACTGATGGAGAGTTTGGGACGAATTTTCGGCAAATTAAATTAGGCGACTGAGCTAATTAATATCAAAAATTTAATTTTGAACTGTTTAGAACGCTATATAAAACAAGGGTATTAAAAAAATAGAATAGTACCCATGGTTAATCTTATCATTGAAAGGTTTTTTTAGTTCTGGTTTTTGAATGGGGTCAGTCTTTGGGTTGCCACCTGTTTACATTTATTGGAAAATGTTGAATAAATACGTCGTAAAATTCAGTGTTTCGCCCCTTTCATACCTCATATGGGCAATGCTTATTTTTCAAAAATAGTGTTGCCAAACTGAATATAAATAATTATCCTCTTTTTACTAAATGTAGTGAAGTTTTCGGGAGGGAATTTTCAGATTTCTTGAGGCATGGTCCAAAACAACCATTTTTATGTACAAAGGCTGTTGGAAAACCTGATTGGATTTTGGGTGTAAAAATATCCACTTCCCAATTAGGAATGCATGGTTTCAGGAAGGGCTCGTCTAGTTGGTCCAAGTGTAAGGGATGAGTGTTTGGCCAGAAGGAAGAGGGTGTCTGAATGTAGTTCAATTTATCATTTTATTGATCGCGACCCAGGTCGGCGGGGATGTATTTTACGCATCGCGTAAATACGAGTTCGCCTGTTTTGCGTATTATTACGCAATACGCGGTCTGTGCCTATCGGCGCGAGTGATGTACTGAGCGACTCAGAAACGCCTTGATGCATGGATTCGATATGACGCATACCCATGTGTGATTGTATGCAATGTACACAGGTTGCCCACGTGAGATGCTTTGCAAACAGAATGGGATTTTTAATTTCACGATTCTGAGCCTCATAAATTGGGAATTTTGATTCTTGTATCCAGATGAAGTAATTTGGACCTGTTGAGAAGCAAGTGCTGAAGGATAATAGCGATGTGAAACGCTGGTTGTTTTGGAATAAGGATATTTTGGAGCGAAATGGGACAATATTTGGAACAAATGGCGATTTTCTCTGTGTCAATTTCCGGCGATATTCGTGATTTTCGGGTTCCCAGTTACTCGAAATCATATCCAGCAAACAGGTAAGAAATGGGCATGTGATAGCGCATTAAAAAGCTGGGTCGGTATTTTTTGGTTTTTCATTTTGGGTTAAAAAATCGTGATTTATGTAACCTTGAACAATCCTGGAGTTGTTCCAAATTGAAAACACGCGGATTTTGGCCTTTTTTGGCAAATAATTTGATATAAATAGTGCAGAATTTGAAAAAAGGGGAAATACAGACTTAGAACTATGACTATGGAATACAAAAACGAACAAGGCTCATTTGTAGAGCATTCTATATTTTTTAATAGGACAAAAAAAAAAAGAGGTGTTGAAAACACCCTTTTTTATGATTTCTCCAAAACATACGTATTTGGGGGTTAAAATATTATCATATTTGGAGTCCTTGAGTATTTCCTTCTCAAATATGTATACTTTTATATATGTTGGAACAACAATTAAGACGATATGGCAAAACAGTTCCTTGACTTCCTGATTAACTTAGTTCTAAACGGACCTAGTGTTGTGTGAAATTCCTGAGGAAGAAACAGGTCAGAATATGTTCGCATTCAAGAGACAAAAGGAGCCCAGTGTCTTATCAGCGTTCATTCTAAGAACTGGACAGAGGTTTTTTTCGTTACCTATAGGAAGCAAGATTTGCACCCCCTTGTGATGAACAATAGACTTTGTGTAATGCGATGTCAAAACACTCGAAAACAGGAGGTGGACTTCTGTAAACCTGTTTCAGGGAACTGAGGAAGATTGTGAAATTTCGATTGTCTGTCGCTTGTTTTGTGTGAACATGGGAAATTTGCGTGGACAAATTTTGTTGCAAGTTATTCTTCTGTGCCAGTTGGTCAAGAGAATATTAGCGAGTGTAGACCTTCTCAAACAGAAGGTGGTGAACTTTGCATAACATTTGTTATATAAAATGTTATGTATTAATACCATTCTGGAAAAGTTGTCAGAATTGCCAGAGCTGCTCAAAATTGGTACCTTTGGAAAAACAAGGTTAAACAGTACATTCCAGCAGGATTCGTCTGTACCAGTGCATTCACCTTTTAATGCACTGAGTAACCTGTATGGACAAAAGTTATTACCATCAAGCTCAGTTAACTTCCAGTGTTCTCCCAAGTCTACAAGTTTACAAAGTCATCGGCCGGTATGACAAAAAGGACTTTTTGCGATAACGCGAACTATGACTGTACCGCAAGAATTTGTCGCCAAGATTCGCTTTATGTGACACTGATTCTAAAGCGACGGGTGCGCACCCCCAACAGTGAACTTTGAATTTTAGTGTATGGATTATGTTACATGGTTGGATTTGTAAATAGGTAAGGCAAAGTAAAAGAAAAAAAACATGTTTGCGTTCCCCGCCCGCTGCCTTTTTTGAGGCCGCCTCGATATTTTATTTCAAAAAAAAATGCCAAAATATCAATTAAAAAAACGGAAAAGCAATCAGGAAATGGAAATCGAGTATTGTTTCAAAGACTGATGACTGCCGATTTGCGCATCCCCGAAAATGAAATTCTTGCTGCATGAGTCCTCCTAAGCATTTTTCCCGACTGTGAATTCAGTCATGATATCATCCGGAAAAGAACATCTTTTCAAAAATGAATCCCCAATGCTTTAATGTAGAATTAAGCAGTTTTATAATGGCACAAATAGCCTGGAACTACACACGCTAGTGATTGCTATGGGCGCCTCCATTGTTTTTTGTGATATCTCTTCTGTATTGCAGCACCTTGCAACCAGGCACTAGTACGATTTCGCCGGATTGGTCCGTTTTTTTTAGTGCCATAGTGAAAAACAAAAAGATGAAGTACGTTCAGAATATCCGAGAGACTTCTTTAAACAAATTACAGAAATAGATTGAAAAAAAATAAATAATTCACCAGGAAAATGTCCTTAGATATTGGACCAATAAAATTTCTGAAATTTTATACATAATAACCAAACTTTTGAATGATATTTTTTCCCTAAACTTGGACAAGAAACTTTTACAAAGAGGATATCAACAGCAAGTGATTAAAAACCCGACTTTTAATCCCGACAACTTTCACTGATACACAGCATTTGATTTAATGGTTCCATTTGTAGCCTTATAAGGTACTGTCAATCAAGTGCCACAGTTTATTATTGTGTAAGAGAATGTGTGATCGCAATCGCGGCAGTCTTATTCAACAACACAAGCAGGGGGAAGGCAATCATCAACAGTTTGTCTTTATTTGTATTTTTAATCTATTTCTAACACTTTTTTATTTAATCTCTCTTGAATTCAAATTTGAGGCTATTTTTCAGTTTATAATCATAAAATTTATTGTGTTTTCTCATACTGCAGTTTACATTGCAGTAAAATGACTAGTTATGAAAAAAGTTGGAGATAGTCTCCTGAAGGTATCAAAATGCATCACTATCATGAAACTTAAGAAAAATGTCAAACTTAAAATGATTTTACTCTCAATATATTTTTTTCTCCATTTAAGTAAAATACTGAAGGACTAATAGATAGAGCCTTGCCTTGTGATTAAGCTCCTAGGCGACCACCTAACTACCCGATATGGAGCTTTGTTCAGGGTTTGGATTCCAACAGTCCACTTAGCTTCAAGTGCTCCATGCAGAAGAACTGGGCTATGGATTCAAGAAAACTGAAAAAAATGCCGCTGCCCATTCCCATGTTGACAAATTGCCTTGATGCCTTTTTACAATTTGCTGAATTTCCATTCATGCCATGCAATTTGAAGGCACTATTTTTATTTGCCCTTTAAAATCTGCCTTGCCCCTCGGTCTGATTTGCACCCTGGATATCGGCGCCACAATCAATGATGATACATGGTCCGGTTGAGATGTTAAATTAAAGCGACCCCCTGTGGATTTTGGGGTTAAGAAATGGCCCGAGGTAGCCCTGCATGTCGTAAGAGGCGACCTAAAGGGACGACTGTCTAATGTTCCAACACGATGCAGTTTTGTTAAAAACTTGGTATATTCCCACAGAGAAGATTGAACTCAAGTGATGATAAGGTAAGTTGTATAGTTGATATGTGTAGTTGATAAGTGTAATGTTTTATGAGTAGGACATGTGTAGTTTTGTTAATTAGGCCATTCTAATCTTGTATTCAAATATTCAAAATTGAATTTCATAGGGATCAGTGGGTTTTGTTATGTGGTTGTGATTGGCAGAAACTGAAGCTGTTTTAGCCTTGATCTGAATTTGGTCATTCTTTGCTTGATACATGGATGGTTGATGAATAATTCATGGGTGTAGGAATGTGATCTTTTGTAGTAAGAACTAATTCATTTGTAAAATCCGTGTAGTTTGTGTTGTTACGTAGATGCATGTCCATTGCAAATTAATAAGTGTTTGTTCACTAGTGAATGAGTACTTGGCCAATTACTCAACCTAACTCAACACAGGTAACGGGGAGTCGTGTTCGTGGATCTATCAGCAGCTTCACGCTTACGACACTGGTTATCACAAGATGCTTACTCATAAGATTTTGGAACTCACGAAGGATATTCGCTTGACTGAGCTAATCAGAGGATTGCTTTCTAACAGGATGTTCTTTGTCAGCAATAGCAAAGAAGAGTCAATGGCTCAGAATGGTCTACCAAAAGGGAGTGTGCTCGCACCTCTCTGTTTAAAACATCCATGGGCGGATTTAGAGGGGGCCCACCCGGGGGGGCGGGGGGGGGGGCGCGCCCCCCGTCCCCCCAGTCTGATTTTTTGCAGGCACAGGGCGCCGGGACGTGTAGAGCGTAAATCTATAAAAATGCCTTTGTACGCACAGGGCGCCCCGTGTAAGATTTCTAAGAATACGGTGCCAGAGCCGTCAGGTGCGTGTAGTCTAGCTTTGTGGCCGCCCCAGTGGTCGCAGGTATGTTCCTCCCCGCTCTTCCAGAAGTCCACACAACCCAACGAAAAATTTGGCGCCCCCTCTATTGAGAAAGCCTGATCCGCACTGACATCTATACCAACGAACAACCTAGGCGTGCAGGAACCTGTCGTTTTATCTATGCTGACAATCTTGGAAATTATGCACATGATGCAGGAACTCACGTTGTTGAAGATAGGACGCTCCAAAGCTGGGGATGAACTCACTCCTTAACTACGAGGAAAACTACCTACGTGCATAATCCATCCAAGACACAGGTGATGTGTGCTTTCAATATACACAACCGTGAAGCCAAACGGTCCGTTAAATGTAACCTGGTTCTGGTAAACCCGGCGTAATGTGATAAACCAACACCCTGCGGGATCGAGTGGGAAGAAGGACTGCGGCTTTCCCATGCATGCGTTAGTAAAAGGCAACTAACTGGGACCCGGCGGGATGGGGAGAATAGGCCCGTTGTATTTTTAAGGAATTGTATTATTATTAAGATGTAGTATTAATGTATTAGGATTTCCACGTATAATTGTTGAGATGTATTTAAAAGTGGCTAAATATTAATGTGTTATCAGTATCAGTTGGGGTATATTGCTCAGTGAGTTACTAAGTTAAACCATTTATCAAATATACATACCATTTATCAAATATACATGTACATATATAAGACAATCTATAATATGTAAAAATTGCCTAATGTTCAATATTTATTGATATCTTGTCTTTAAAGGGGATCCGTGTTTGCGTGTGTTCTGATGTTGATTGTTGATTATTAGTAGTTGTAGTTGAAATTTTTTACTTTGACTACATGGCTGGATGATGAACTGTGTCTCAGTGTTATGAGGTGTATATTTTAGTAGGAATTGATCAATTGAAGCTGTGTTTTGTGAAGAGCATGTTCTCATGGGTATGGTTGTATTCCAATTGGGTTATCTTGTTTTACACATGGATGGGTGAGTTCTGGTCATCAGTGGCTGATGGTTATCTATTATAATTGTTGTGTTTGAATTGAAATGAAAGTTTTATATTGCATCTTGTTTTTTGATGTTGAAAGGTTGTTATCTTAATGAACACGATATATATGACATAATGGTGTGAGTTGTCGTTATAAATTTTAATACTCACTTAACTCACTGTGATACCCATGTATATCCTAGGAGTTACCTTGGACCGCACGGTCTTATAAAACCCACATCAAGAAGACGAGTAAAGTAAAGTATGTTCACGCAATATATCTTGACAAACTCACTGGCACAAGATGGGGTACGTGCCCAAATACCCTAAGATCAATGTGTGACGACTCATGAATATATTATATTATTTTTGTATTTATTAATTAAATCATGTTAAATTGAATCATATATATGAGTGAGGAGAACTGGAAAAAATATGAAACTGCAATGTGTTGTGCGCAAATTAGCATGAATTATCTGATTGACCTAGTTCTAACGGACTAGTGTGTGTAATTCATGAGTAAGACACATGTACGAATTGTTCGCATTCGAGACAGACAAAAAAGGAAGCCAGGTCCTATCATCGTCATTCTAAGAACTGGACAGAGGTTTTTTGTTTACCTATAGGAAGCAAGATGCCACACCTGTTGTGAACAATAGACTTTGTGTTGTAATTGCTAGTCAAAAAACTTTTCGAAACACAGGATGTGGACTGCCTTTAAAAATGTTTAGGGAACTGAGAAGATTGTGAAATTTCGACTTGTCTCGCTGTTTTGTGTGCATCATGGGAAATTTGCTGTGACACATTCTGTTGAAAAAGGTTATTCTCTGGCCATTTGTCAAGAGATTTCAGCGGTGTAGACCTCTCAAAACGAAGGGGAGAAACTTTGCCATAACATTTGATTTTTATAAAATGTTATTGTTATGTAATACACATTCTGGCAAGTTGTCAGAGAATTGCCAGAGATGCTCAAAATTTGGTTACCTTTGAGAAAAAAAAAGGTTAACCAGTACAATTCCAGCAGGACATTTCGTCTGTACCAGTGACATTCACCTTTAAGCACTGAGTACTGTATGGACAAAGGTTATACCATCAAGCTACAGTTCTACTTCAGTGTTTCTCAAGTCTACAAGTTAAAAATTAATCGGCAGGTATAGACCAAAAGGGAATTTTGCGATAACGCGAAATAGTTGAACTTACAGCAGAATTGGTGTCGCAAGATTTTATGTGAACCTGAGGGGGTTCTACAAGAGAATGGTGCGCACCCAACAGTGAACTTTGAACTGGAGTTTAATGATTATGTACATGGTGTTGTATTTGTAAATAGGTAAGCAAAGATAAAAAGAAAAAACATGTGCGCGTCCCCGCCAGTTCCTTTTTTGAGGGCCGCCTAGATTGATTTTTATTTTCAAAAAAATGAAAATATCAATAAAAAAAAACGAAAATCCATCAGGAAATGAGTATTTGTTTTCAAAAGACTGATGGACTGCCGAATTGTGCGTCTCCCCGAAAATGCAATTCTGCTGCTATGAGTCCTCCTAATATTTTTCCCGACTTTGAATCAGTCATGATACCATCCAGAAAACGTAACATCTTTTAAAAATGACCATCCCCAATGATTTTAATGTAGAGTAATCAGTTAAATGGCCCAAATGCCCTGAGGAAATCTACACACGCTAGTGATTAGGCGCTGCCATTGTTTTTTGTAGGATATCTCTTCTGATGCAGCCACACTTTGCACCAGGCATAGTACGATTTCGATATTTTGTCCGTTTTTTAGTTGACATAAGTGAAAAAAAAACTGATTGGAGTACGGTTTCAGAATATCTCTGAGAGACTTTAAAAAATACAGAAAATAGATTGAAAAAAAATAAATAATTCACCAGGAAGAAAGTCCTTAGATATTTGACCAATAAAGTTCGAAATTTTATACATAATAACCCCAAATTTTGAAGACTATTTTTTCCCTTAACATGACAAGAAACTTACCAAATCGAATCAAAATCAAGTGATTAAAAACCCGACTTTATTCCCGACAACTCACTGATACCAGCATTTGATTATATGCGTTCCATTGATTAGCCCTATTAAGTATGTCACCAGTTTATTACTGTGTAAGACGATGTGTTGTGATTCGCCAAATCGCGGCAGTTATATTCAAAACACAAGCAGGGGGAAAGGCAATCATCAACAGTTTGTCATTGATTTTAATATTTCTACCTTTTTTTATGTAACTCTCTCTCTGAATTCAAATTTGAGCCTATTTTAAGTTTATACTCATAAATTTATTGTGTTTTCTTCATATGCAGTTAAGTCAGTAAATGACTAGTTAATGAAAAGTGGATGTAGTCTCATGAAGTATCAAAGGCATCACTATCATGAAACTTTAAGAATAATGCAAACTAAATGATTTTACTCTCAACTATATTCTTTTATCCTATTAAGTAAAAAATACTGAAAGGATAATTAGTAGATCCTTGCCTATGATAAGCTCCTAGGTGACCACCTACTGCCCGATATGGAGCTTTGTTCAGGCTTGGATCCAACAGGTCATTAAGCTATTCAAGTGCTTCACATGCAGGCAGACTGGGCGTATGGACTTTCAGAACTGAAAAAAAAAAATTGCCTTGATGCCTTCCCAGGTTGACAAATTGCCTTGATGCCTTTTTACAATGCTGAATTGCCTTCATGCCTTGCAATTTGAAGGAAATATTTTTATTGCCCCTTTAAAATCTACATTTGGCCCCCCTCGTCCTTAGTTTGCACCAGGGATATCGCAGCCACACATCAATGCATGATACATGGTACGTTGACGTGTTAAATAAATGACGACGTGGCGGAGGAGAGTTATAAACACGAGATTGAGTCATTCGTTCAGTTTATTCTGTTGACGACGATTATGATTTTTTTAGAGATATTGCATAGAACTCTGGTCCAATGATGATAGTGTTTCAGTTTGATACTTTTAAAAGGAGGTATTATAACAACTAAAACCTTAAGATATGCGAAAAACATGGTGTAACCTATTAAAACACTGTAAATAATGTTCAGTTCTTGTGTGACCTTATTTCTCTGTTAGTTTTGACATCACATGTGATAAGGTTAACACTGGAGTTGACGAAAATCTTGAATGGGGCCATCTGAAAAATAAAAAATAAAAGCCCCATCCTCCTCTTTTTTCAAAAAACCCCGACGATGGAAGAAGAGAAACATTGGTTTTATTTTTTACTTGGCATAGAAACATCTAAAATTTTTTTTTGATTTCTTACAATCTTGTTTATTGGTGATTCAGATCAGATTGGATGTATGATATTTTAAAATCAGTACTTGAATTTACATCTTTGGTCAAGTCAGTTATCTTACAAATAGTCCAATTGTGAATTTTGTTTTAGGAACCACGGAGGTACTTTTCTGACCGTGAGTACGTCTCGTAAACAAAGGCACTTGCCCTGTGTAACTCATGTGCAGAGTATGCTGCCCTGTATGGGAAAGATTTCAACCAATGCCAAGAAGCTTGATTCAGCATAAATGCCTACTGCCGGCTATAACAGGATGTTCTTGTCCTCCAAATACCAATGGGAACTTTAAATCCTAAACAGGAATTGCTCCACCAGCATCCTTCATAGTGTAGCGAGCATATAAGAGCGTCGTTAGCTGCCAAGTATCTAATGTGAGTACCCCATGGAGACCTGCTGCCAACCACCTTAAATCCAGAGAGAGTTTCTTTAAACAACGTCCAACCTCAGCTCTTGAGTCAGTTCTAAGGAGTATAAAAAATGCAAAGGTGTTTTGGCCTGCAGGCGGAGTGCCCCATCTCTCTGTCATTTGCGTTGGGGCCCAGACTCCCTCATATAATGTTGTGGGGGATTAGCATTCCTCCCGCACAGCGACGTATGTTTTGCATTCCCCAGCCAGCCTATGCCAGGTACCCATTTATATGCTGGGTGGAGAGAGGCAAGCGAGGTAATGTGGCCTTGCCCAAGTGCACAAACACTTGGTGTCAGAGGGGGGGCTCGAACCCACAACCTTTAGCTTATGAGGCGAGCACTTGATCCCACTGCACCACATGTGTCTATAAGGGTATAAGGAGTATAAGGAGTCGAATTGTGGAAAGAAAGACTTGCTGTCAAACCCAAACACTCTATTGGTATGAACATGGCGCGGCATCTTCCGATTGGGCTGAAAGGCGATGGCAACAGGATTGAGAACCAGAACTGGCGATCTAAGTTTCCTTGCAGAAGAAGTGGGGCTAACCTGAAAGCAGATCAGACACTAGCTGTGAGTGGTGGATAGACACAGACTATGGAACAATCTCTGGTCTTGACCACTGTTGGAGCAACAATGCACAAACAAGGACCCTGTGAATTCAGTGAAGCAGCTAGAAGCTAGGACATTCTACCCGTCTCTGGCTGGATCATTATTTGAGAATCACTGTTGATTTGGACACGATAGAAAGAAAAGACTATGTGAAATAAGTGTTGTCACAACAAAGGCTATATAAAATAGCCTGTATAGTTTTTGTCAAAATTAATTCTTTAAAATTGAGAATCTTGTTTTGTTATTAATCTTAAAATTATAATGTTATATTTTTTTTTCAAAACCAAAAAAAAAATTGCCTAATATAATATGCAGTCAAAGTTAAAAGGCAGTCGAAGGATTTGACTGTATTATAGTAGTCGGAACATTTTAAATAAGTCAGTCTTTGAAACTAGGTAGTCCAAGACAATTAGAAATAGGCCTTCATTATTCAGATCAAATAGGGCAAGTCTTTATTTGAAAATTTGGCAGTAAAGACCATTCAAAATAGGCAAGTCTATGAAGGCTTAAATAAGCAGTCAACACCCAATGTGCTACATGGTACATTGCCCACCAACTGACATTTCAAAACTGGTGTGAGGATCATATGGCAGTTGCAAGTGCTTTTTGGAGGAGCAATTAGGTGTATATTTTGGTTTCTTTCAAAGCAACATGTGCTCTTGTTTATGTTGTTTGTGGATCACAATTGTCTACAGAACAGGTAAAGCAAGATTTATAGATTACATTATATGCAGTTCAGTTGGCTCAAATCTATAAGCTTGATAATAACAGTATGCAAAACTGCTGAATTTTGCCAGTATGCTTCAGGTGTTGTGGCTAGACATTGCATTGTAAATTTCGTCTGCCTTAGCATCAGCGGTAACAGTATGGAGTGTATTTAATTTGGTGTATTGGAGCATGTTTGTATGTTTGTTACAACTTGAAAGGGGCATTCTGGATCCTTGGCCTCATCCCCCAACTTGGCCTAAAAAGTTCAGATATTTTTATTCATGAACTGCTAGCTTTAATACTGAATGTGTGGCTCTGGCTGGATTATTAAACTGCATATCTCTTGACTTATATATGCAATTTGTATTTTCTATCCATAATGGACCAAGTTAAGCACATCTATTGTACAAAGATTCGATTGTTGCTATAATGCAAAATGGAATCAACTGACTGAAAATTTAATTTGTGAATAAAAACTTTCTGTAATGGTCTAGTGGACCACCAAAAACGGCGAGAAGCTTGGCCAGATAACAAAAAATTTATTAATAAGAATTAATTAACACTTTAGGTCTTGTGCACTTCCCGCTGGTGTTTAAAGGGAGGCTCATGTCAAACCTCCTCTGAAAAAAACTTTTGCATTTGAATTTTTAAAACCAAAACTTATAGTCATGATACCAAAATCTTCAAACCTGCCACAGTGCCGAAACTTGCAAAGTAACTTCATTAATTAATAATCTTAATTAGAAATTTTTTGCCAATGTTGTCGTATTGTTGCCTTAAAGCGAGTTTGGTGTATTATATAGTGACAGAGTGAACCTCGTAAAAGAAGTGTATACCTGACTTTTCCCACCATGAGCTTTGTAAATACTTTTGTTAGTAAATATTCTCATTCTTAAATTTGTAACTGACACGAGCAAAATTATGTAATTTATAAAATATTGATGTCAGTAGAAATTTATTTTACAGTTCAAAGCGGTGGATTGAACGCGGCCAATCCACTCAACCATTCGTCAAGTAATAACACAGTGAGACAGCAGGTCCGCTGCATGGCTTTATTTTCTTTTTCAATGAAAACATGTGCAGCGCTGACCTCTCCATGTTGGTAGGAAACGTTTGAATCAACTTCGTTTTTTGGGGCTCGTAAATTACGTTGTTTCATTTTACAAATATTGCAGAAGAATAAGCATAATAAGCATAATAACAATGTATTTTATTTAATTTATAAATTATAATGATACTTTGGGGGTTGAAAAAACAGAGGATGAAAAGTGAAAAAATCCTGTTTTTAACAATGCGTGGTCTGACAAATTAAGGCGCCCCACATTCATTTTAAAGTTATTGACAAATCATAAAGGGACATCTTATCTTTAAAAAAGCTTGCACGTGAAGCTTGTTGTATCGTTTGGAGAAAGTGAAAAGTACCACGGTTAGTTCATAGGTTGCCAGTTTGAACATGAATTCCCCTATACTTCAACATAGCGAAAAAACACATCACTGATTTGCACCGTTTTCTGTGTGGGGAAACACACAAAGAGCAAGGACGCGTGTCTTTTGTGTTGTGCAAAATCCAGCCTTCTGACCTCGTACAACAATTTCTGCGGTTATCCAATGTGTCACTGTGACCTCGGACGACTGTAAAACCAAATAATTGAGCAGATTGCGGATGACTCGCGTTGGTTTGAACGGATGTTCAGAAAACGCGATTGTTGTTTTCTATAATGATGGATGCGAATTGAATAACGCTTTAGGATAGGGAAAATTCAACATCCGTCAGTATGTCTGAACATAATTGCGATTTGCGTATTTTTGGTGTATGTGAGGATTATGATGGTTAAAGGGGGAGGCCCGATTTAAGTCTTAAGTTTTTTATCTTGATATTAGAATGACCTTCCCCAAAACCCCATCTGTAAAGTTTTTCGCGCCGATTTTCAACCGTTTGATGTGAGAGCTAAACATGATTTGCAATTCCCATAGAGAGTATGTTTGTCAATAATATTGGTCGACCGCAAAAAGCGGGCACATTTCGCTCGTAACATCCAAACCAAACATCCTTTAGCCCTAAGATTTCACAGGTTAAATGAGAAAAATAAGGAGCTTTCTTCTGATACCAAAATTTTGGACCACTTCTGGTAAAATCGGAGGTCCCTGGGGACGAGTCGATTAGCGATCGGGACATAGGACTTTAACTTTTCAAATGTATTACATCATTTGATCAAGTAAGAATTCAAGAATTAATTAAGATAAATAAATTTCCAGTTAATTTTGTTTTTTATTCGGATTTTGGATTGTTTGATCGTTAGTGTGGGGATCTTTTTTTTGTGTACGGATGCTAGAGTTCGTGATTTTTCAAATGACGATTTTCAGAAACAAAAATTGGTATTTGGTTTAAATCCCTCACTATGTAATACACCAACGTTTTTATGACTCTGTTCATCTCGTTTTAGCAGTTGAGAGTGGATGGCACATGCACGCACTTGTGGCCGCCACCCAAGTGCGGTATAATTACAAGCAGGGGAACAAAGATGGTAGCAAAAAATGATGCATACTGCTGCATCGTTAATCTTAAGGAAATATGTCATGATTCTGAATTATTTGAAAATTTGGTATGGATGGACAGTTTAAGTAACGTTATTACATATAAATCAAATAAGTTGAAAATTGTCCACATTTTGTTGAGTATTTGCCCTTTTTCAATTTCCCGCCCAATAGATTACTTCGAAAAACGATTCCGACAATCCACATCGCAGGCAAATGGTGACGTCAAAGTGATGGACCATCCATAATTACGTGGTTGTGGACCATTAGATTGCCAGTGTTGCACTGCAATAATAAAATTAAACCACACCGAAATGAAAACAAATATGTCATTCTGGAACGTTTGTTTTGCGAGATTTAGGCGTACTTCATTAAGCCCAGTCACATATTACAGTTGCAGCAATAACAATTCGAGTCAACACGAGGTTTTGGTCACACCTGTGACGTCCCGAGTTGGGCGCTTTTGATCGATGAAGCCGTGGCGAAAATCCGCCCCCGTTTTCTTCCGTATGTCAAAAA
>JAMKCH010076210.1:0-11040 GCA_023653785.1 Ophioderma brevispina
GTAAAAATCTTTCATATCTACCCCATTTCTTCACCAAATTGTTTCATTTTTTCAGCATACAATGTACAAAGTCGAAAATATACAGATCATGAAAACATCAACTGCGTCACAGTTGAGTAAATAGGTCAGGGATAAATTTTGTGTTTTTTCATGCACAAGTTTTTTTGATTCACTATGTATTCAAGGAAAACCAACTAATGAAAGCATAGGGTGTTTTGTATAAGGTAATGCATAAACATTAGTGCATTATATCACAGAATAATAAATGAATATGTATGAGTGGGTTCACGGTGAGCATGAGCACTTTAGTGTGTTGGTTTTGTTCATTTAGCATATCAAACTCGTTCAGTGATTCACTTTATGCTACAGAATGGTCATCTAATTCACCTGCCAGATTCACATTCGAAAACTGTATTTTTTCAAGTGTTGGCATGCACTTCAGCAATGTCAACAATTTTGTCACATTCCTGCTGCAACTTGATGACATGCAAAACATTTTCAATGATTCACTCAATGTAACAGAATTGTCATCAATTTCACCTGTAAGGTTGACACAATCAAGTTCAACTCTTTCTATTGATGGCTTGCACTGTACCAGTCTCACCAATGTAGTCACATTTATGCATGGCTTCGGCCCTCAATACATCACGGACTGCATTCAGATCAAATCACGGCCTGGTGCTATGTCCACTCGCTCATCATCTACTGTTATGCTTGAAATACCGTCATCAAGAAAACTTGCTGGAGACCGGGCCTTCTCAGTTGCTTCTGCTCAAAAATGGAACAAATTGCCCAATTCGCCAGCGAAGTGTTACGTGTAATCTGGTCGTTACTATATCAACTGGATCACGCTTTTGAGTCCTGAACCACGATCGAAATGATCACCACACAAAGTCTACGGCGTGCAATAACATTCCAAAAGGTGCGTGAACCAGTAACCAGGGAGTTATGTAACCACTTCGATGGCGAATTCCATCCGGGCTGCCAGTGATTTAAACTCTTTCAAAACATTGCTCAAAACACACCTCTATTCATAGTGATATTTGGTTGTTTGCTTTTTCTTGTTGCATTGTTCTTTTTGATGTTTTGTTTTGTTGATGCTGCTTTGAATCTGTCTGCAAAAGCAGGGTAATCTTTGTTTAAGTTAAGTTAATATCCGACTCAAGGTTTGTACACTGTTAATAGCTGTGTAGTGATTATCAAAATATGCGATCTTGCTCATCCAGATGCAGGCGTTCATTTCAGTACACTTTGGCTCTGTACCTAAGTGACTCATGTCTGCCAATACCTCAGCATTTTCAACTTTAATTTCCTTCTTCTCTTGATCATATAATGAATAAGGGTATTCCTCCCAATTTGATAAAGTGTCTTCCTCCCAAACTGAAAATGTGTCTTCCTCCCAGTATGATGGTAATGCGTGTCTTACTCCCAATATTTTGGTAAAAATGTATGTATTGCTTCATGTATGTCTTCTGTGGTACACCAACTGGAACCATGTGACAGTTCAGTTTCATGGACCAAAACAAGGGTAAACCCAAACATTTCCCTATAACCTTTGAACTTTACAACATGGTGTATAACAGCTTCTGCTGCTTTCATGCTTAACCCACAACAGAATCGAAGCACATAATTCATCTCTTCAACATTATCCAGATTGATTTGATTAAGAAACTCCTCAAACCCATTTCCTGGTGTATCAATTAGACTGGTCAAGTATACAGCACTGCAAAACTCCTGAAAGGTTTTGTGGGGGCGAAAGTGTGAACTGTAGTTTCCACCACCATTTCCTGCCCGCCTTCTATGACCCACCCCTATCTCAACAGCTTACTTACTCAAAACCTCTTCAATCAATTTCTTTACTGATACTACTATTATTGGGAAATAACTTCCCGGGAATCCCGCGTATTCTGTTATGTTTGTATCAATCAGTGCCTTTATACTGGCAAGTGACCGCTTAATGTTCATAATCCTGCATAAGCCTCTGGCAAGCATTTTGTATCCACAATCATATGTGATTTATCCTTATACCTAGTGACAGCAGAATAAATGTAAAGTGTCTGAGACTAACTGCTATAAATAATACTTGCATTTTTTTTATAATGCAGATACACGTTTAATGTTCTATTTCTGATAATTTGATATTTTAAAGCAATTTTTCAAACTAGAAATAATATAATACCTAGCTCTAAGTACTTTCTGCAGCACTGTGCGACTTTGCAACAAGGTTGAACAGAATTGTTTATTGCTGGTTAGTTGTCCCAATTTAGCTTGTGATACTTGGAGGCTGGTTTTCGGGTTTTGATTGGTTTATATTGATGTCTAGTGACTTCGCTTACTCATACTGCAATTCCTGTTTGGTTTAAGGTTTTAATGTCCAGTCTGGTCCACCGTGATCATGATTTGTAAAAGGTTGCAATTCGATTATAGTACATTCTGTTTAGTTTTTGTTATCTAATGCTAAAGGTGTATTTGTTATCCGTAGCACCTCATTTTTTGTGTCTCTGAACATTGCAGAAGCATATAGGGTTACGTCTGGGTCGTATGTCGTGTACAGTCTATGTGTTTTGTGTCCCTGGGGTCAAAATGTTTACCCTAAAGGGGGGGGGGGATTATGGGGTTTGAGCAGTGAATTTTTAAATGATTTTCTTAATTTTCCTAAATGTGTAATACATGTTTTATCATAGTGTGAGCCCAGGTCACAAAGTTTTAAAATCCATGAACATATTTTGCTCATGGGTGCCATGGTAACCCCGTAGCCTCTGAATGGCTAAACATAGAACAAATGTACCTAAATAACTAAACAGCTACTGGGACGAACTTGGGTGACATATGCAGGAGTCAATAACGGAGTGAACCATGAAGCCAGAATTTTTAATACCGTTGTGCCAGGGCACCGCAACCGGCCAATCGCATAATTTCATGGCGTAATTTAATTTGGAACACAATTTTTGAAAATCTGCCTTCATGGTTCACATCGGCCTATCTGTGCTTTATATGTGTGCAAATTCATGTTCATAGCATGTAATGCGTTTTCTAGTTACGTTCGTTCTCAGTTTGGATGTTTTGCGTATTTTAACGAAAGATATAAGCCTCGAACATTTCGACAAATTGAGGGCGCTTTCCTTGATTTGGAAATATGGCATTATTTTTTTTAATTCCTTTTATAACTGAATTATCATCAATTATATTACTGAAAGAATCATCGAAATAGTTGCATCCATTGTCCTGTATATTTTTAGAAAAAATAATTTCTTAATATCGCGGGGTGAGAAACAAGAAAAATACATAAAAATCCACTTACCCGTGACATTTAATAATAGCTTTACATATGGAAAGGATACTATAAGTATTTATATACTCCACTTAGCCCAAATGAATGTGTTATAGTTCATAAATAGATCTTTTAAAATATCTTAATATAAAACCCTTGAAATTTTTCACATATAAAATATAGGAGATGATGCATTTTTGGCAATTTCGCGTAACTACTTGAATTTGATCAGCCATATTTCGGGAACCCCGATGTCCGATGCATCGAAAAAAAAAGCATCTTGGTGGGAGTTACAGTCTATCCACAATTTAGCCATTGATTATCTATTTTCTGATTTAGAACAATTTTTTATCATATCACAGACCCATCCCCCCCCCTTAAAGGTGATCCATCATTGCTGGACCTGTCATTATTAAGTATATCCCGATGGAAAGCTATGAGCTTCAGGTTGCAAAAAATCTTTTCCAAAAAAAATATTGTATAATAATAGCCACCGCTATAAGCCAAAAACTAACCCGATATTTCGTTGCGATTTTTACGCCCAAAAATACGCTTAAAGCTTTCCTTTGACCTGCACATTCTTGACGTATGCGATGCAACAGTTCTTGTTGTGCATTGCTATCCTTCCCAATAGCTTTCCAATGTAAAGGCCCATCGCTCTTCTCTCCTGTGTTTTGATTTCCCAATATAGCGATAAATGTTGGTTTACTAGGTTCCCTTGATCTCTGTAGATTGGTAATTATAATTCCGCTTCATAGTGTCAAGAATGTGAAAAAATCGCTTGAATCTCATCGCTTACGATGAATCTGGTAGCGAGAAGCTCAGAGCGGCTGTGGTTTACATGAAAGTGTGAGTTTTGACCACCACTCATCTACTGGAGCATGAAAATAATAGCTGCCCTTGGGGTTAGGAGGGGCCTGCCCTGGAGCATGGGTGGTGGTCAAAACACCACGTGCGATAAGTGACTTTCGTATTCCATTGATTTACCGTTTAACACCCTCTTATGCTAAACCGATGGAATTGCATTAGGTATAGGCTCTTCAGGGGGAGTAACGGAATATATCTTAATCTACTTTTCTGACCGTAACATCCACTCAATTATGTGTTATTGAAACCTAATTAATAAAATCACTGTTGGCTTTGCTATTGGGTTTCCGGTCAAGCTTGCTCATCGCGCGTAACTGCGGTAATCACTTTAATTGCGACAATTTGTTCGCATTAACTCAAACAAAATTGAGCAATACGTGGCAATGAAGTCAGTATTTAAATACACTCCGACTGAATGAACCGCCTTCTCTGTGGCTAGCATCAAATCTAAACAGATACGTAAACAGATAGTTTTGTATCTATATTGTTATAATTCTGATTTAGTTGAGCAACATTTAGAGAAAACAACGTAGTCCTTCAGAAAAACGCGCAGTAAGCGAGCACCGCGACTGGTATTTTGTTTACTTGCAAATTAACAATGGGCGTGACGTCACCTACCATCACACGCCCAGTCAATAAATTGACTTGCTGAGTGGTGTTGCTTGAAAGACGATTTTCATTTGGCTCTTAACCAAATCGTAATAGCAGCATAAATGTGACCCGTTCTAAGATCGCGATAAAATAAGCTTTCCATTGATATATATGCCGTCAGCATGATGATCACCTTTAATTATATTGCATGCCGTATGAGTCTTGTAGGGCTACAATGATGTAAATTTGTGGAAAGGAGGGGCGGGTGGGGTGAACATGTTTTTGGCCCTCATGTGGACCTTGGCCCATTCACAAACCACGACGGCAGATGACACTTACCGGCCGGGACCTGATGTATTTTCTTAGGGTGCACCTAGCTGTGCACGAGAAAAGGCCTCCGCCTTCATTCTTCACTATGGCAATGCCTTGATTCCCAATTCAACAGACAGAGATAACGGTTCCCAAAATCATACCTTTAGTCTCTAATAAATCATTTAACATCTTCACTTGTATTTCAGGTTCAACGGAGAACACATCTTGTTTAGTCGAGACAAGCGCCGGTGGTAACTAGCACAGCATGGCATGAGGGGCAGCCTCCTATGTATTCGTCCACCTATGGGCATTGTACCCATCTATACTCCTTTCCGTGTTCACTACATACCGTCACCTCACGCTGTTAGTTTATCTGGAAACCCACTGCTGCCTATTGGTATTCTTATTAGGTGCTGTCGGCATAGCCGGGGGTAGAAGATGAGGTATTATAGCTTTGATTTATCCTTAACCTTGACCCTGGTGCTAGGCAATTTCCTTTCCTGGGGCCTTACTCAAGATTTAGCGTTAAAGATTGGCTGGTTGTTGACATGCGCCAACTCACTTTTGTGGGCAGACCCCAAATCGGGTTACACTTTCATTGAAACAGCTAGGCGGCGAGACATCATGTCTAGAATCAAGGGGCAGGTTCAACATAATTGCCTATTCTTGCTAGCTTTAGCATTGGTCCTCCTTCACTGCACTAAAACTAAAACAATGAAAACCACTGAAGTGAATCTGGGCTACTTCTGCCCGGTTCCGAGTAATTGAGAGTTAAATAGTGGGTGCCCATATTGAAGCACAGATTGGTGGTGCTCCCAGCATTTTCAATGAGGGTGTATTGGCCTTCCATGCAATACCATATTGTACCAACATTTGTAATGGTATTGCAGTTCATTGTAATAATTTGTAACTGCTATTGCCCGAGTTTCAATCAAATACCATTACAAAATTCAGAGATTAAATATTTGCTCAAACTTTCCACATAATTATATATTTGTTTTGATGAGATTGCTTTATTTACTTTGGTTATTTTCAATATAAATATAAATATTTTAAAACCAGGTTTATCACAATTGTTCAATTAAAGGACATTAGATTTTTTTAGGATACATTTCTCTCATTTGACATTGAATGTAGAACACATACAAAGAATTTTTGAAGGGTTATTACGGACATACATTAAAAAAGAAAACAAAACTGTGTTGTTGAACTTGCCCTGCTGTTTTAAATCCGTCCCCATAGAAAAGCACGAGAGAAAATACTTAATCGTGATCATATCTTTCGCATAAGACGGCATACTTTCCCGCTTTTTTTTTCACTTCGTGTGTTATAATTACAAGGAAAACATTCCAAATATGCAAAAAAAAAAACTGTTTGAAAAGATGGGTCTTGCTTCTTTCTGATGTCCTCATGCCTCTTAATAGGATACAGCAATTAACAAATTGAAAAAATTTCAAAGCTTTTTCTTGAATGTAATTTTGCAAATACGTCAGTAGATAATGTGGCTACGATAATTTCACTATTTATTTTCAAATGGATGCTCTGCGTGAAAAGTTTCCAATTTTAAAGTATTATACTCCAAATTTCTTCTCATTATTGTTGCTGCAGGTTTTAATATGCAAATTGGCCCAAGCTAATTGTCCAAAGAGCCCCATGATAAATTAAAAGATTCAACACAAGCCAGCGAAAGTTGATTCTGAAGAAGAGAACACTTACCGATGACGACGATGATGATGAGGATGACGATGATGAGGATGACGACGATGACTTGAATGAAAACTCTCACAATGCATTGCCCCTTGAGTGGGATGACAGTGCTTCGGTCCACACAGGATCAGAGCAAATTTCTGCCAATGGTAGTTTACTCAGTGGTCATGGGATGTCACAAGCAGACTCTCCAATAATGGAAGCTGTAGATATGTCTAAATTTGACTTAGGTGACGTGGAACTAGCAACGGAACACGGGTTACTTTCTTCTTCAAGTGCAATGAGCAATCACGTAATGCATGGTCACAACGGGTCGGCAAGAAATGAGACAATAGCGCTAGTCGACCCGTGCGACATCCCCAGGCCTTCATCGCCGCGGATTGGTTCAAACCCGCAACACTCAATGTTTAGCATAGATAGAATTCATGGTGATGCCAACTCACAAACTGACATCTCACTAGATAGTCCTGAACATAACACTTCTAATAAGAAACCTTTACTCAAAGAAAACCTCCGCCTCGATCTCTCGTCTGCTGGGAAGGGATCGCAAGTCAAGGAAGAGGGCGTGCAGTCGCCTTCATATGTGACGTCACCCATAAGAAGGTTTAAGGAAGTCCCAATCATGAAGAATTCTTATATGTCACCGATGATAGCAGATGATGAACTTCTTAAAGGATTGCCTCCAGTACATGTGATAGTAAGTATTTCAGTGGCTCATAACATGATTTCACATGATAACCTAATTATTATTATTATGAGTTAGCATTAAAGCAATAATAGCACTTTTTGAAGAGCACCCCTCAGTTTTCCAAATATTTTGAGATTTTTGCACAGCTGCATTGGTAATTGGCTAGTAAACTATACCTGTGAATGGAAGAGCTCGAACTTCTCTATGTGTCGTAAAAGAAGGAATTTTGTAATTGGAATAATTAATATCGGAGATATCCGATGATAATTCAACAACTGCTGGAAATACCCTTCCAATATGAAATAACCGGGAAGTTAGGCCATATGCATGTTCGTGTCTTAGCTCATCCATTAGATATTCCGTTGGTTCTGGAAAGTTCAGTTAGAGGTCATTTTTGTGAGTGGTGCTATTTCATATGGAGGG
Organism: Ophioderma brevispina; assembly: GCA_023653785.1. NCBI lineage: Eukaryota > Metazoa > Echinodermata > Ophiuroidea > Amphilepidida > Ophiodermatidae > Ophioderma > Ophioderma brevispina. Next base: position 7,860 of record JAMKCH010076210.1, read on the forward strand.
ACATAAATTTGGCGTTTCCAGCTCTGCCGTTAAATGTGATTCTCAAGGTCCATTCATACTTCTCTGCATTGTAGTGCAGTTGCTGCAATCCAGCCTACCAAAATTGTCACTGCAATCACTTGCAGTATTGCAACGCAATGCAGTACTGTAACGCAATGCAGTACTGCAACGCAATGCAGTACTGCAACGCAATGCAGTACTGCAACAAAGTTAAAATTATTTTAACTGGCGATGCAGCAAGATGCAGTGGGGTGCAGTCAGTGTTGCAGTATGCCAAATTTCTGCAAGTTTACTGCAACGTACTGCAACCCCTGACCTGCAGTGACCTGGGTTGACCTGCAGTGAATCGATTAGGAGTGCAGCGGAAGTGACGGAACATTGCAGTAAATTTACTGCACAGCAGTGCAGTGCAGTGCAGTGGAAGTATGAACGGACCTTATGTACAAAATCGCTTCTTTTAGTCAGGTCAGGTCAGGTTTCTTTTTAGGGCCTGCTACTGGTATCCTGGTAACCAGTACTACCTGTCCCAGGGCCGAGTTGTCGGCGGCTAGACCGTCACCCCCATCGATTTTGATGAGGAGTGTAGCTGGTTACCCTGGTAGAATGAAAAAGAAGATCTACTTACAAGGGCGTCAGCTCTGGAGAGCTTGGTGGCCATCCAGCACATATGCATGCTGCCTTGTATGGTGGGCATAGTTGCCCAAAGGCTAGGAACACTGCCAAAAACTGTGGATTGGCGTCAGGAAGGGCATCCGGTCAATTATCTCTTGCTCCAATAAATCCTCTCACAGCAGTATTGCTGAGTGTGAGGTGTATCCGGCCACCCCCGTTGACATGGACGAAACTGGATTTAAAACTTTGGTTTAACTAAAAAAAAATGACAAATACACATCTTTGAGCATTGTTGTGCGTACGTATAGTTTACTAGACAATTTTCAACACGAGTGTGCAAAATCTCAAATTTTGAAAATTGGAGACGCTCTTCAAAAGTGTGCCATTATTGCTTTAATTACAGTAGGTATGAGGGTCATGCATCATGTACTAGAACACATACACACTTTGGGGATCAACTGCATGATACAATGGTAAACTGAAGAAATTAACAGCAACCCATTGGATAGTGCGTCTGTTGGGAATAATTATAAGCATCATGAATGTGATCTCGTGTACTAGTGTCTTCAGTGCCTGAATGTTGTGTGCGCTGTATACCCCAACTGCTCACCAGTAGGTGCCAACTTTGAGGTTTGTTTATCGGACACAGCCGGTGGCCTAGTGGATAGCGTGTCCGTCTAGTAATCGGAAGGTGTGGTTTTAATCCCCACGCCGACGCAGTCCTATAAAAAATTCTCTTTAGGCTTGCTTTGGTGCTTGTCATTATCTGTTGTATAGAATAGTGATTTGGCACACTATTTGGGTTGGTAAAACTTAATTTCTCTCTGAGTTAGCAGTCAAAACTCCTAATAAGCATTTCTTACCTTGTCTGTGATTGGCTAAATACATCATATTACCCTCAGAATAACCAATCAAATTGGCTGGTAGTACCAAAGATTATCGATCTTAAACAAGATAGCACATGCACTCCCCCTAATTTTGTGTAACGGAAGCAGACACCCATTGTATATTTCACTGTGTTTAGCAGTCGTGCAAAGTTCAAAAGTGCCATGCTATTTGCGCTGGGTTGCATTTATAACACATTTTAATTTTTTTTCAAGACAAAGAAAAGACAGAATGTTATTTTGTGGTGATTTGTCTCAGCATTGTAGGGACATTAAGAAATCGACAGCCTCGTCCCTTTGTCCCCCCCTGACTTCAACCAAAAAAAATGTATTTCCGTGTCAAACCATAGACGAGTTCAAAATTTGAGATTTTGCAGTCGGCCCCCTATCTGCTTGCAACGTTGGGAATAGCGGTGTCTGGTAGGTAATTTGCTGACATAAGAAGTGTTACATACAAAATAGAGGGAGTCCCTTATCTTAAGATCAGTAATCTTTGGTAGTACCCAGGGGTGCTAATGTGATAAGTGAAGATCTGCATTTTGAATTTCTTTTTAGTTAGTCAGTTGAAAATCAGAAGTGTTATGCCACAAAGACAACTATGAGGCTAATGGCATTCTGGGCAATTTCGAAATATGGACATGCTATTTATCCATCGCAAAATCTAGATTCTCCTCAGCAAATAGTTTTGAAATCTAATGCTTATTATTGTAGTGTAGATTTAGTACTTAAAAATTTACACAGCCTCTAGTAACATAATTTTCTTCATAAACTAATAAAAGAAATCAATATGATTTTGTTATGAAAATAATTGAGACGCTATATTGTCAGATTCAGCAACTTTGTCCAAAATTTGATCAAACTGAACTTGCTGTCAGAATTTGTTCAAGGGGTGGAGGGAGGTGGATGGGGGCATCGTGCACATGCCATAAAAGCTGCGTGAAAGGGGCGGAGTCTTTGTGTAGTCCTATATACAATTCACCAATGGGGAGGCCGATCTACACAACAAGCCAATCGGCATTCACTTCTGTGTTGAGACACATCACGCTCAGCACACGGTAAATACTTCTGAACAATTACATAAAAAGAGGTATATTATTGTCAGTGACAGTAAAACCACCGCCTGCAAATGTTAAACACAACAATATTTATTGATTGATTTTATTTGGTTCCTCAACATATAACATACAATTATAAAAAGAAAACAATATGATTAAAATCAGTAAAAATATTATAAATGTACAGATATTTAGTGTTAAAAACATAAATAATAATATGAGGCAAGTAACAGTAAGTAAAGTGAGAAAGAAACATAAAATTAGGGTACCTGGATAACCCATGAAAGCCAATATTACAGGCTTATTTCCAATGGGGTCCATTTTCAGACAAAATGACAAATGGAGGCCAAAAAAGGGATATAATTCATAAACCTAATAGGGGGAAAAAAGAAAGAGAAAAAAGGGGAAAAATTAAACTCAATGAAAGGGAAGACCCCATTGGGAACTAGCCATTTTCAAAATGATCCCTTATTGCACATTTAAATTTCAAAGAGTTGTGAATACCTTTGATGGTGTCAGGAAGCAAATTCCACTCCCTTACTGCACTAAAGTAAAAAGTTGTGGAAGCAGAACTTTTAATTTTAGGCACAATAAAATTGAAAAGACTCTAGGCGGGGCGTGAAGTGGACA
>JAMKCH010076215.1:0-45843 GCA_023653785.1 Ophioderma brevispina
TTGTGTGACCCCGTAAACGAGATAACGTCAATGGAAGACAGGGTCTTCGAATCTTCGAGAATCCGAGACACTGAAAGGCCAATTCTAAGATAACTCACGTGGTTTACGTACATCATGTGTAAATTTAACGCGTTCACCTTACATGACAAACAACACAATGTCAACTGTTCATTAAGTTGTTTTCAGGGTATCACGTGGCCTCTTTCTTGCCATTAAATTCCGATGTCCCCGTGGTGAACGTGCTCCCACTCCGTTTATTGACATTATCTATGCCGGTCCAACAGCCACACCCATTTTCGCCCAAACCGATTTGAGTAACCCTTACAAACTCTGTAAAGTTCATTTCATCGACTATCTAAGCCCTGTGACGTTCCTCTCCTGTATTCCTTCTGGATTACAATCCGGCCCAATGTATCATTAGGCAACTTCTTTAAACCCGTCATATTAAGGTAGAAAAATCATTCACTTTGTCGCACGACTTGATTATGGGAAACGTCTCTTTTTGAAAAAATCCCAAACTTTGACAATAATACGTAATGTGTAGTCCAGACCTCCTGATAAATTTTAAAAATCAATTTTGTGATTAAATTGCTTTTTCTGCATGTTGCATACTTATTGCCAGTGTGTTTTAAAAAAAATCAACATAAATTTTTAAAAGATGGGTGCTGTCGCATTTACGATTCCGCAAACCGGCCTAAGATCAAAAACCTTTGTCTGGCAATTTTTTTGAAAAAGTTTTTTATTTTGTTGTTAGTATTGCAAGTTGTATTATAATTCTTAAATAAAAAAAGAAAAATTTGATCTTTTTCTTTCTTGTCAGAATTGGGATTTGAGCGCACTCTATCTTTCAGAATCTAGAGAATCAGTGTTTGACCAACGCATTAAATTGCTATTTTCTCCCCAATATGCGGGCCTGAAAGGTGCCGAATTCGCGTAATTCCGTACCCAAAATGTTCGCCACCTTATCCCTCCTAACTCTTACGGCCGGCCCCTCTTTAAATAACATCATACAAATAATTCAAAAAAGTAAAATAATACCACAATCGTTTGCAATCAATCATGTTAATAATCACACAACCGATAGTGGTGAATAAAGAAAACAAACGGCGAATAAAAAAAACAGAGCGCGAATCTAATTTTCTATGTGGCTATGCACAGTATTTTTTCCAATACCTATTCTTACTCTAATTCTTACTGGTAGTAATTGGAATTGGTCAAGCTCTTTACTGAGTGAGTATTTATACTTAAAGCAACTACTCTACTCTACTCCACCCTCATCTATGGAATGGAACATTCAAGCACCCATATGTTTCAGGTAAAAAAAGAAAAACAAGCAATGGTAAATACGACGTCGGAGTGTTTTCACAAATTTCAAGAAAATTACAACCTATTGATTTGTAAAAAAACCATAATTGTTTATAAACTATTTGCTACCAACTTTTTCCTTTTCATACAATGTATATATTTTTAGCATTAAAAAACGAAAAGAACAAGGTGATTAACGCCGACGCGGGTCGGCCGCGCGTTTAAGTTTTTGATTCATTAAATTCCCTTCGGAGCAAAGACCATAACGGCAAAATGGCGTAACCTATTTTTTGTTGTTTTGGGGAAGTATAATTTCGCTCTAAAGTCAATGGAGTTGGTGAGTCGTTTGGTGCACGTGCTTTGCCGTTGCAAGGTATTTTAAAAAAAATGGTCGAGACGATCCAAACGGTCATTTCTCAACAAGTCGTCTACATCGCCTCTCTCTTTCTTTTCTTCTGTAGAATGTTCCTTCCAAAAATTTCGGTTCGCGGTTTCGACTTTCGGCGTTCGGGGGTGCCGGGGGTGCCATGGCACCCCCGGCACCCCCCCTGGATCCGCGCCTGTTTAGATAGCTTGATGTCCTATCGCTAATCGTTTTCTAAAAACAATGGTTTGGTCTTACTCATCCAGTATAACCCCTGGCATTTTATTTTTATGCCTTAATGGACTAAACTAAAGTCCATTTCCCAAACTGTATGCCGACTGCCACCCTGCTCAACTTTAAGCTTAGACTGTGAAAGGCGACCCTTTAGTCAATCTTTGCTTGACTCTAAATTGCTAGGGAGAAAAACCTGTCCTATCAAGGAAATTCTGCTATAGTTTAAAAGTGAAAAAAAATTTACATGATGTTAAAGTATTCAATCAAGCCAAAAGTTCTGAAATCTATGGCTAAGATCTTATTTCAGAATTTACTACTTCCTCTTTTTGGAAGATCACGCACATCACCTCTATTGCAAAATAGATTTTCCCTTGAATTACTTTCTCTAGAGTCCAAACGTGTTTCAATGGCGTAGCATTATTTTCAACCTTCCTGTAAGGGTCTGCAAATTTTTGGTTAATTCGGATTCGGTTACTGATTCCCTCAACACTAGGACTAATCTTCTCAGATGGGGTAAGTCAATCACGAATAAATGCGCCCATTGCAAAAACAAAGAAACGCTTAACCGCGTTTTGAACTCTTGCAAATTTTTTCTTGGAGCAAGGCCGTTATGGCGCCATAACAACATCCTCAGTTATATCATCAAAATGCCCGTTTGGGGCTTCCAAATCTGAGAAGAATTTCAAAATAATTCATGATATTCCAGGTTTTACAGGTTATGCTTCTGGGACTACTATACCAACAGAATGTTCCCAAACAAACCTCATCCCAGACCTATGCATTTATTGGGAGGGATTACGGAAACTTCTTATTTTAGAACTCTCTATTCCATTCGAGCAGAATATCGTCAACACCCACATGTACAAATCTATACAAATATGCTTCACTAATTTCTGATATTCAGAATAATGATTTTGATGTTTCTTTCCTTGCCATTGAAATAGGATCTTGTGGTTTTATCTCACATTACAATTTGCCTAGTCTTAATACATTTCTTAAAATTGTTCATGTATACCCATTTCACTGAAATTAGAGATAACCTAAACTCGCCATCATTTCATCATTTGTTATATTATGCCAAGCAAGAGCAAACTTGGGAGAAGTATACCCTTGATATCATTTAGGTAAACGTTCCTGCTGGTCAGCCTTTTTCATGTAATATCTACCTGTTTGTTTAACTTAGTAGCCGTTTTAATGTAACGTTCTATCGGCCTTCTCTGCATGACCACTAATAAGGTCTGTCCTGTGCATTGTACGTTTTTTATCCTCAATAAAGTGATGATGAATAATAATTAAGTGCAAAAGAAATAACTCCAACAAAAACAAAACGTGTGAGCACCTAAATGGTATATTTTAGGCCAGGGTATTTCAAAAGTGCTACGTTTTGAGCTCCTCCAGAGTGCATTTTTCAGTGTTTGAAACTTGAAGCAAAGCAATTAATGTTATTCCTGGCTTTAGTCATCTGAATATTTGATTTTTTTAGCATTTCCGTATATAATATAAATGAAAAAATATCTTAACATTTATTTTGCAACAGTTTATGAACACCATCAGAAAATGTCAGGATTCGTAACTATGTTGAAACCGAAGCTGGCCGGCCCTCGCAACCCTCGATAAATTCAAGGCCCTGTTAGTTGTAGAAGATGTAATTAGGTCATCAATTGGACCACTCCTTTTCTTCACAAGTCTTGCAAAATCCATCAACCGTAAAAATGAAATAAGTCACTCAATTTGGTAAGTACTTTTTGTAATTGTGTCAAATTATGATCTACTATCCAAAGTTAATCAGCCGTCACAACTCGATAACCTTGTCAACACCTTGCTTTTGTAGTCGGATGATGGACAGTTTAGGTTCTTACAATTATCTTGAATAAACCTATCAATAATTGTTTTCATTTTACCTATTTTTACCCTACAAGGATTTAAGAAGGTCATCCCACCGTGAAATCCGCCTACCTTCTTTTTGACACTTGCCAAAATAGAATTTATTTGCGTTTGTCAGCGAGTGAAATCAATGGATCAATTGCGATTTTTATGTATTGTAATAAGCATATAGGTTTCAGGATAAATTAATACTTCATTTTGTATAATATTATCGAATCAAGATAATTTCCCTATATTGTATTATTATCATGGTATTATGGCTTAGTCGTGCACTGTTGGGCGCTTTTCCGCCATACACATGTACAGGTGTGCAAACGAGAACTAATCGGTTATTTTATGCCTCACTGAAACCAAACAGTCATGGCATAAGTACTTATTAATTGCTTTATACCAATGACAAAAAATATCAAGATGCAATGGATTGTTGCTTTACACCAAATGAGATAAATAAATAAGGTAAGCGATTTTCAGGAATGACATTATAAATAGTAAACGAAATTGACCAAAAAATGTTGGCGATCCAATCTTACTTATTGGGCGCATGGAAACAGAACAGTATTTTGTTCGTTCTTCTACTAAACTTTTACTATTACTTGGAATATTTTGAGCTCTAAAATGGACAGATCAAACAATTTTAAGCCATGCACACAACTTCTCAACCAAATGCCCTTTTAGTGTTTTGCAATAGTTGAGGTCCTGGGGCATAAATGAACTAAATTAACATATGAAAACTAAGTTTTCTGTGTTCGGACCCACATGTGTTTGTTTTTTGGTCGCCAAATTTTCGAGCAATGTATATAAGCTAATAAATATAAATATCGGTCAAACTTTTACAGAATGTCTATATACGTTAAATAATGCAATACATTCCTAACATTGATATTTTCAACACTGAAAAGATTAATTTATCAAGAAAGCGGTCTTATTTGGCAAATTCAAATTGTCATGCCAATTTCTTTTGTCGTTCAACATGTTTAAGAAAATCAAGCTAAAATATTTTTTTAATGTTTAATTAACATTTATTGGCATTTAAAATTCATCATCACATATATTTTAATGACTCAGAATTTTAACTTTTTAAAATTGTATGACAAAATCATGAATGACAGAATTGTCGTTAATTTGTAATTTTTAGTGTTTCATACAAATGAGTAATTTCCACATGACAAATGCGTTATTTGTCAATTAGATTGTCAAATCCCAACCCACAACAAAACCAAAACAAAGCAAACGTAACACACTCTATGCCTAATGCAACCAAACCCAATCCAATCCAACCCTATCAAACTAAGCCAAACTAAACCAAACTATACCAAACCAAAACCAGACCCAATCCAACCCCACCAAACTAACCCAAACCCAAAACAACCCAATCCAATACAAACTTACCAAACTAAACCAAACTGCCAAAAACTAAGCCAAACTAAACCAAACTAAACCCCGACCCAATCCAGTCCAATCCAGCCCCACCAACCTAAATCCAGCACAACCCAACTCAATACAAACTTACCAAACCAAACTAAGCCAAACTAAACCAAATTATACCAAACCAAAACCAGACCCAATCCAACCCCACCAAACTAACCCAAACCCAACACAACTCAATCCAATACCAACTTACCAAAATAAACCAAACCAAACTAACCTAACTAAGCCAAACTATAAAACCAAACTAAAACCCGACCCATTCCAATCCAATTCAACCCAAACACAACACAACCCAATCCAATACAAACTTATCAAACTAAACCAAACCAAATTCAACTAAACTAATCTAAGCCAAACTAAATCAAAACCCGACCCAATCCAATCCAACTTGACAAAACCAAACTCATCCAACCCAAACCCTAAATAACCAAATTAACCCAACTCTACCACACCACACCGAACAAAACCAAACCCTAACCCAATCCAACCTCACCCACAACACTGTACCAAACTAAACCAAACTGCCAAAAACTAAGCCAAACTAAACCAAACTGCCAAAAACTAAGCCAAACTAAACCAAACTATACCAAACCAAAACCAGACCCAATCCAACCCCACCAAACTAACCCAAACCCAACACAACTCAATCCAATACCAACTTACCAAAATAAACCAAACCAAACTCAACCCAAAACCCAACCAACCCAAACTCAACGACTGGAACAGGTGGGTTACCTATTATTAAATCTGGATTTCTGCTTTTATCACTGATCTTTTATCTTGTGTACAACCAAATGATGTTCAAAAAGTTCGTTTGTGTCCGCTGTCACCTGCTCAAGTCCATGTATGCACACGATGACATATTGATAACCCTAGCGATAAAAGAAGTGCATTGATCCGCGGATATCCGGGGTAAGTGTTTAACCCACTGCAAGCAAGCAAGCAAGCATACAAGCAAGCAAGCAGTTTCTGAGAAGCTGAAGATTCGCTTATATTTAGTATGTTATAGATGGTAATCCATTTTAGAATTTTGTGGAAGAAGTGTTTAAGATGTTTTTTTCTATCGTTGAAGGTGCTGATCAGATGTTTGGGTCCAACCTCTGGGAAATGTGGGGAACTTTGTAAAATAAGGGGGTAAATTAGTATAGGGGTAAATTTGAAGTCAAATTGTGTTTAAATGTACACCGATGTATTTGTCTCATTATAGGATTAAAAAAGGTATAGTTTGTATAGGTTCCGACTTTTGTACAAACGTCTACAGCCCTGATAAGGTTCAAGGTCATTTAGGGCTAACAAAAATCCAATGCTCAGATTTGTGAAACCGTGTCACATATGACAGTGACGTGTGACTGAGTGTCCTACCATTCATCTGTGTATTGTGTTCGCAATTGAGTGCTGCATGCATAACTTGTTTCAGCACTGTACCCAAATGGCCTCGTCTACAAGGTCACGGTTTATTCCGTACATGTTGCTATGGTAGCTAGGACACTCTCTCATGGGGGACACTCAGTTCTTTACAGGTGTCAAATTATTGCCCTGGTCATACTGAAGCTGAAAATTAATCTCAATTCTTTGGATGACAGCTCTGTATATAATTTGAGGTCAAGTTTTGGTGACCCCTATAGACCATGTAGACCCTTGTTATATTTTCCCCACTAATTACAAAACCAAGTGCCAAACATTGTAAAATAAGGCAAGATGAACAATTTGACACCAGTTTCAACAAAATCGGAGCACTGAGCAACGTTTACCCCCAGGATGACCTTGAACCTTAATAGGGCTGTACCTTATCTTACGAAAGGTGGACCTAGACACAAAACTATATATCTTTTTTTAATCCTTATAATGAAGACAAATACATTGGTGTACATTTAAACACAATTTGACTTGATTTCAAATTTACCCCTGTACTAATTTTACCCCTTATTTTACAAAGTTCCCCACATTTCCCAGAGGTTGGACCCAAAAATTCTGATTCAGCACCCATCAAACTATAGAAAAACATCTTCAAACCTTCTTCCCCATACTTCTAGAATGGGACTCTCGTTTATAACCCTACTAATTTTCTTTCCCTGTTACTTCGAGTCACGGCGCAATGGAAATCATTGAGCTGCAAAGCGCGAATTTCGGGATTGTGAAAGGCGCAAATTCCTAACAAGATCCACTGATTGGGAGACTCCGAAGCGGGTAGGAGGAGCGGGGAGTACGATTTGGTTTGGTTAGGATGTACGGCTGAAGACGCGAAACCCACCAATTTTCATGTTGGTTTGGTAGAAAGTATACATTTCTAAAAAAATAGCTTCAACCAGATATTTGGGCCAAAATTAAATTGTTGGTTTAACACTATAACTTAAGACGAGGTTAGGAATGTTGGTGGTGTTTGGTTTCTAAACTTGCGTTTCGTTTCTAAACACGTAAAATTTGAAAACTATAAACATAACATATAGGTAAATAACCAAACTTAAACTTATACACCTCTCACACACATATCACATACACATACACGCCTAACGCAAGTATATATTTATTCATTTTGTTTGTTTACTTTGTTTTTGTTTTTTATTGTTTTTACCGCTAGTGGAATCAATATAAAGAATAAAATGATGCAAATCTCAGATCAGTCGTTTTCAAGATGACTATCGGAGCCAAACAATAAACAAAATTAATAGGCCTACAATTGATCACGAAAAGTATTTCGCCAATAAAGTGTTAACTTGACTTATCAAAAGGCCTTTGTTTACCGATCCACTTCTGACAGAAGTCCAACAAACTCTTCATTTATCGCAATCTGATTAGCAAAGGAGGGCTTTTGAAAGATTGCATATTTGTATTAATTTTTGTCTTCATTAAAGTGGTGGCATGAAGTGGCGTAAATTATCGTGGCTATCAAACTCATTAAACAGCTAAATTAATAACATAAGTGGTTGGAGTGGTTTGTTCATGTTGTTGAGCTATTATGGTTAGTGTGCACAATGTCAACACTTGTTTTTCCTCACAATGAGTTGAAATAAACACTGACTGATAAATGCAGCGTTTTGTGCGTTAAAATATTTGTTCCAATTGCGTTCCCTCATAAGAAAGACTCAGCAATTTGATTCGAGTGTGTCCTTTAAAGTATATATCTGATTATAAGGCTACAGTGCAGAAGGCTCTCAAATTTACATACGGGAGGGTGTCCCCACCGATATTTTGCGCCCCCACCCCCCCCCCCCGGTCCTTTCAGAATGTGTGAAAAGCCAGTAAAACACGTGTAAAATGCCTTATAGATGACCTCTATAGTGCTTTCACCGTATACTGTGTGCAAATTGAGTAAAGAACGAAGCCCAAGGTCAGAGGAGGGTTCTTCTTGTTTAATTAAACACGCTAGGCCTGGGGAAATATTATCTGATCTTATTCCCATCCCCGAGGAAGAAGGGGAAAATGATTTGACTCAAAAATTCGCGCGCACAGCAATATGAAATCAGATGTCTAAATGCGCGATTGTATTTATCGTGGCAGAAAAAAATCATTAAGCTGTAAAAAAAACAAAGTAATAAAACAAAACAAAACGCAAAACTGGCCTTAAAATGCAATTAAAAGAAATTGTGTAGCAATTATTTTTGTTTAATTCGAACCCATGGTATCTTTTGTACGATCCGTGCTATTTCAGTCATTTTCTCACTAAAGAAGAGAACTGACTTTATACGTGAATTAAATTTTACTCTGAAATTGGGTTACTTTGGACTCGCTCCTTATATCACCCGTAGACAACTTTATTAAATGCTCCACTGAAAAAAGGCCAGTAAAGCCAAATTTACGAATTTTAACATCAAAATGGTCCTTGGGGTGATGTATCGACACACGTTCAATGGTGAAATTAAGAAGCCTCTTGGATTTTACTAAAAAGAAATACAGCGAGCGAAAAAAAGACCCGATTTGATCAATAAATTACAAATAAATTGATAAACACTTCAGTTGGAATATATCGATTTGGTTTGTTGGGAGATTTAGTTTTTATATTTTAATTGATTGATTATTAATGTAAAATAAGAGAGGAATGAATACCACACATATGTATGTAGGCATTTTAATGAACAAATAATACTATACGGTTGAAGTGTGGTAAACATGTACATCTTTCAATATTCATTCTCACTGGTTGGTATTCTGAAAGGGAGACTAACTTTAGACCTGGGTTTAAACCAGGGTTAGTCCTACAAGAGGGGACCCTTTTTTCTTTTAAAATACTCTAAAAGTGTGCTGTAACGGGTGAGAAAATTCCTCATGGATGGGCTGTTCCAGCCCATCCATGAGGAATTTTCTCACCCGTTACATTTAACTTTCACATTATTTTAAAAGAAAAAAAAGGTCCCCTCTTGTAGGACTAACCCTGGTTTAAACCCAGGTCTAAAGTTAGTCTCCCTTTCAGAATACCAGCCACTCTTTCTATCCAGGGACTCCAGTGAAATTAATCCACCTCATCTGACGATCGACTTTGGCAAATTAAATCACTATTTAATATTCTGCACGATTATTTTCGCCGATCAATTCTTATATTTACAACCCGTTAATAAATTGTTACCAACCCGAGCGCTCTGCCATGGAATTGCAGGGGTACCTAACACGAACACCTCGCATTGAACACCATATCGCCCCTAAACTGATAAAATACACTGAAAGAAAAACAAACACACAATGTTAGTTCGTTATTTTCAATATGTCTCGTGCGCAACCAAAATAATACCGCCCACCAAGAAATACATAAGAACAAACGAGTTTACAACACGAGCGTTGGTGTCGTGCGGAGTTACATTCTGTTCACTTCAATGGGCACATAATGCAATATTTTTACACCATATGCGTGAAACATACAATGCCTTTTATGTAAACAAAAGAAATATCATTTAACTATAAGCCCTAAGTCGGTTAGCTATAACCACAGTGTCATTACTATTAATAAATATTGTGTGAAGTTTGATATAAAGCTTCTATACAGAAGATATTGAGTATAGACCACTTTAATTTGTGAGATTTTTGTGCAAAATATATGATGTTTTAAAGACAAAGATATATATAGACCGTATTCAATATGGCGTCAGCCACCAGACATGTTGGTGGACAAGATGCATACATTCCAGGACTACAATACTGTACATTAAGCTGTCAATCGATCCATGTTTAGCGATTGCACAGGGATCATTGACAGGTGAACGTATTGTAGTACTGGAATGCGTCTATCTTGTCCACCAACATGGCTGGCTATTGAATACGGTCTATAGGCCATCAGCTACCCGTTAATAGCCTGTTTACAGAGTGAATAAAAAAATGTGCATGAAGAAACACAAAAATTGATCCTGACCTGTGTATCCAACTGTAACGCAGTTGATGTTTTCATAATCTGCATATTTTCGACTTTCTACGCTGAAAAAATGAAGGAATTTGGTGAAAAAATGAGGTATAGATGAAAGATTTTTGCAGCTAATCCATTCTTACCCCATTCCAATGGGATTTTCAGTTCCATCATTTTGTCTGAACATGGTGACAAATCTTTCTGACCTTTGCTTCACAAGAGTAAATTGCAGATAATCAGATTCAGTGAATTCGATGACAACCAGTGCATGATGTCTAATTAAATGTATCAGATTATTAATTTTAAACATGGTAAACATTCAAAAAGCCAATTATTACCTGGTCCAGATAGTGAAAACAAGATCCCTTTTCAATAACTTTATTCTCTTAATAGCTTCAAGCAGCTCAAGAACATTGTCATAAACTGGAATAACTTTGATGACAATTCTACAAATTCAATTGTATAAATCAATATTGAAGGAAGACTTAATTGAAGAACTGAACTAACGAAACAGCCATTATTATAATAACTTCTTTGCCAAGCTCAATGAGCCCATTTATATAAAGTTTTGAAACTGAACTGAATGACCTTGTGGACTGCATGGTCAGAACGATATCGAAGTGTCTTTAGATCAGTGTTATTTTGTGCAATATTGTTTATAAGCAAAAAGGTCTTATCCCAAATACTTTATTTGTATCAAATTTGTTTTAAAACATGTCATTGATCAATGAAAGTTTCATCTGATCAAGTTGATTCTGTGCAATACATTCATGCAAAGAACTCTCATCCAAAATCTGTTATCTCTTTGCATGCGGCAGGCGAGTATACTCGCTCAAAGATGAATTTTGTCAAACTTTGCTCTTGATCGAGAAAAGTTTTTTCGATCAATTTCATTTTGTGCAATATTTTATGCAAACATCTGTAGAAAAATTACAGGCTTTATTTATTATTGTTTTGAAAAGAAAGAATGGTTTGTTTTTTTTTGAACATGCCAGTGCACAATAAACCAATTTTTGGAAGAATATCATTAACAATACGAGTGAGGTGGATCATTGGAATGGGAGAAAAGAAAAAGGATCAGCCGAGAAAATCTTCATATCTACTCGATTCTTCCACCCCAATTCCTTCATTTTTTCGACCTAGTAAGTCGAAAATATGCAGACATGAAAAACAACATCAAACTACGTTACGTAGAGTAAACGATACAAGTTCTAGGTCTATAATCATCGGTTTTTACTGCAGGTGTAGACCGTAATTAGAGTCCGCCGTACTCATAGTCCGTCTTACAGGGCCACTCGATTCAGGTGACTCGTCACGCAACATAAGTTTCTACGCTTTATTCCGTTGTTCATCTATGGAGCCCGCGGACTATGGTTCCTGCCGGACCGTATCTCCTTGTACACCGGTGTCCACGAACTGGCGATCCTACTAGCGATGTGGTGTTAAAGATGAGTCGGACCGGTCCCCAACTCATCGTTTACACCCTCCTACAGAAAAGGTTTGCCACCTTTGGTAGTTATATGGACCCTCTACATCAAGTATAGTAGTAGTACTCTCAAATTGTGTACACTTTTTTCATAGGGGCCAATTTAAGTTAACACCAGGGGTCAATTTTAAAATGCCCCAATCACTGTTGAAAAGTATGACCAATTTTCGTCTAGTCATAAGATTTCAAAATGTAGGTTTGTACCATCTATGACCATTGTTGGGGAGTTATAGGGTATAAAAATGGCCAAAATGGTTTTAAAAAGGTCAATTTTACTTGAACAGGGGTCAAAATCAGAAATTGCTCCAATTGTGGTAAAAAATGAGATGGGTGTTCATCTAGCTTAATGTGTCAAAATAAGGAATTGTTTGTACTATCTGCAATGCATAGTTACCTGTTATGCAACAAAATAGGTCATAGGGCAACATGATGCAATTGGTGTTGACCTTCTTTGACCCTATCTCCTGTTAAGTAAACATTTAACATAATCAAAATTATACTTTTTAGGAGCCCTCTTACCTCAGGCAATAATTTGCAAGTATTTAATTATAATCAGATTAATTTTTAATGTTGACCCCTGTACAAATTGAGATTGACCTTTTTGTCATTTTTACCCTATAACTCCAAAACCAATGGTCGTAGCTAGGTGGTACAAACTATTACAATTTTTTGCATCTTATGATTAGATGGACAATTATGGCATACATTTCAACATGGAATTGGGGCATTTTAAAAATTTTGCGCCCTGTTGTAAACTTAAATTTGCCCCTATCGAAAAAGTGATACTACAATTTGAGAGTACTTACCTATTATACATTATTGTAGAGGGACCATACTACTGTCAAAAGTGTTAAACCTTTTCTTAGTGGGGGGGGGGGGGGGGTAAACGAACTCCTTAAATAAGGCCCCTATGATATTCTGTCCTCCTCTATGTCCTACCTATTGTGTTCTCATTGGTAAGAGTGTTGCATCACTATTTTATCGCCAACAATCCAGTAGATCCTCTGCAACGGTCACGGTTTATTCCGTGTATGTTGTCATGGTAGCATAAGACACTCTCTCATGGGGACTCACACCGGCATGTTGTCACTTGACAATGCTTGAGTAAAAAAATGGGGCTATTTCTCCTCCTCAGTCTGCTCTTAAGCTTTTTCTTTTGCTTTTATAAGTTTGTAACCGCCTCACTTGGTTCTAAAACCTTTCTTTCTTCGATATGGTCTTAGTTTTAAAATACACGATGTTTTAGGTAGCGTAAAACCAAATGTTGTACGCTCCTGCAAAATTCATATGCGCCCTTTTCGCTAATTCGCCATTTTAAATGAGCAAACTACCAAAGTAACGAGTCTTGAAATGAACGTCTCGGTTAAATCAAGCTGAAGAAAGATTGGTCCTCTCATGCCCAGACGATATTGTTAAAAAGCGGACATACTTTTCTATGTTCAATATGCATAAAGTCGTATCTTCATAAGGAGCCCTATTAATAAGAAGACGATTTTGAAATTATAATGCAGAGCAGATTGCAATATTAATAAGACGGGCATAGTCAATTTATGCAATAATAATACTAAAGAACGTGGTGAACTAAGTGTTTGAGAATAAATGGTCCAGCTCTCGTACTTTAATCACATAATCGAACGTTGTTAACGCGCATGGTTAAGCATTTAAGATACACTCAAAATATCTTGATATGTGATAATGCAATGCAAGTACAATGGCTTTAATAAATATCAAGAGTCTCAACTCAATCACGGTGTGCCTATAGCATTTCAATGATATTATGGATTCTCAAAGTATATGCCATTGCGAGAAGGGACTAAACCAAGAGATCGATGGAGTTCTATGAACGTAATAAGTTTGATTGGGGAGGAGGTAAAAACTGATGATTAGTCAGTATCTTCAGATTGGAAATGTTGTAGTTTTCATCTGCATGATAAGAGGGACTCCGGCGAGGGATGGAGTCGGCCTTCTACGTGACGAAAACTATAGTTCTATTCATACATCTTTGGTTTGGTACTTGCGTACAAAACAGATAATCGAATGGTAGTGAGGTCCAAAACCTCACTTCCGTGACCATTCATGGCAGTAAGTTTTTGATTGATTGATTTGGCTTCTAGGGACCTATTAGGGGGAAAAAAAAATAGCTCCCATGTCCTTCGCAAAAATCCCGCATTTTTTCGTTTTTTTGTTTTATCGGATGTGTTCTAGTTCAAATTTGTTAAAAAATTTGCCGCCAGAGCACCTACAATCTGTACAAAGACACTTTTCGGATAAGTCGAGCGGAAGGATTCCGATTTTGACATTAATTTGACATGCGGCGTCATTTTCACCAAAATCCAAGATGGCCGCCGGCGCCACCTTGAAAAATGAAGTTTTGGACCAGAACATCTAAAATCGTTACAAAGACACTTTTTTTGGATAATAAGTCGACGCACCGTGACTAACAATTGAACGTTGTCGGTGACTGAGTTGTTTCGTGGGGTTGGTTATGCTTAAAAAATAACGGCAATCCGTTCCAAGACTCTCAACATGGTCAAGGGGATGGTTTCAGTTCCGAGGCCAAATAAAAGAGAGCAGTCCCAATCGAGCAAAGGACCTTGCTGTTTTTAAAAATGCATGTAAAACGCAAGAAAATTTAGATTCTATATCTACCACATCACAAAATTTGAAAAAGGGCATTAATCTCAAGAACATCATCGCCCCCGGAAGAGTAATGGGGAGAAGTCTTTTGTAATGACGAAGGACACATCAGACTTTGAAATATGGCATAACCCTTGAGAGCCGACCACAGGCGAATCATGCATGCAGCCAAAACCGGCTCATGACTTAATCTTCATCAATGGAAACATGAGAAATATAAGAAGTGTCCGTTTTTTAGAGACACGTAGACAGTCCTTGTGAAAGTTGAGAGACATATATCTTCTATAGGAACCAGTTGTCGCATCTCTTGAAAGATTGGACACAGAGACATGTTAAAACATGGACATGTTATCAATTGTTAAGACATGACTCTTGAAAGTCAGTTTAAAGAAGAGGGGGGCCTGATTTGACCTAGTGTAGTATTATCGAAAATGTCGGGAAGACAGTCTTGATTGAACATAATACGTTTTTTTTTTTGTTGGATCATGTATTCAAGAGAAACATGATTCGTTTTAAAGTAGGTGTTCCGATCATCTTTTGAACCCCCTAATTTACCTGGAAGGAATCAATTGGTGATATCAGATGAAAGGCCGTATTTTCTTCATTGTCGTTTGAAATTTCAGGGCATCAACATACATTTTTTTCAAGATACAGACAAAATGAGTTTTAAGGTTAACGGGTTAATACTATTAGCACAGCAAATGATTGCGGAATTGCGATTAACATTATCACTTTTTACTATCAAACCAGAGTTTTTTGTTTCCAACGAGGATTGGATAGTGAGTGTATGCAAGTGGCAAACTCGCATATAAGTAGAGAACACGATAGGACATTAAATCGGAACAAACACCTTTATTTTTTCCTTATTGTAGAGATGTCTGTTTATAAGCCATTCGCAAAAACTTGTCAAAACACGATTAGAGTAATATAGTATTATCATATTAAATGGACACTTTGTTCTACGCCTTTTTTTTTTGAGGATATTGTAATGTACTCAATTTGTTGCACAATCAGTCAAAAACCCGGGAGTAAAATCCATCTGCTTCAGAATGGTGGTCTATCAATTTAGCATGAGTTTTATGGTTATTATAGGGTAATATAATTTAGCCAATCAGAGGCATTGTAAGAAAAACATAAAAAGGTATAAGATTTATAGGTCTAATTTGATTGGTTTTACCGTAGGATAATGTAATCAGCATCAGATATTACTGTAAGAAGAAAGGTGGTATACCAGTTTCGAGCTATTACGGGCTTCCAATTCATTGGTTTTAGTGCAACAAATTCGATCGGTCCTTTTTCTTTAAATAGAAAACTAAATAAGGTAGAGGTTAACGACACATGCGATGATATTGTGATTATATTTGTGTCGTGCAAAATGTATAAGAACGTTTTTTATATTTCACATATTATTGGTGTGTCGGGAGGAAAATAATTAGTAAAATACAGTTTTGAATCAAGAGGAAATACCAGGAGTTACATCTGAGAAAAGCTGCGAGAGCGACCTTTGGAAACCAATTACACGAAAAGCCTCTCGAAGGTTGAGGTGGACCCTCAAGCGCTGTAGCAAGAAAGAACCATTACATTGTTTCCAGAGCAAGAAAAAAGATCAGAGCGATATTGAAAAAGTATTTCCTCATGGGGCAGGGCTCATATGCTCCCAATTACTTGTTTGTTTAACCCTCTCATAGGAAAAAATTGAAAGCCCTTTCTAAAAATAGTTTTGGAATTTTAGATTAATTTTTGGAAATAGCGACGAAAGACCAGCATATACACAAAACACTGATGGTCCTTAAAGGCACGATCAGTGATTTGCTAAATCAAGACATCCCGAAAAAAATCATAAAAAATCGATTTTCGCATGTCTGTAACAAGTACATGTACCCTAATTTATCCTCAACTGATAAGGCCAGAAGCAACCTAATAAGGACAAAATCGGATATATAGGAATTACTGTCCTTACGGACACTTACGACAAACACGGTAACTGAATGGAGAATCGTATCTTTCAAACAATGATGTTTTCTTCTTTTCTGTCAACTCTTCAGTTGGAAAAAAGTAACTTATGAGAAGATTCTAAGCTCTCATTCACTTATGCTGCAAATTTCAAATATTTTTGACTCTTCCAGAGGAATCACTGATAGTTCTTTACAAACAATTTTGTGGGCTAAAAAATCCCGACTAATAGGAGACACTTTGGAGGATATTTTGGAGGCGTTTGTTTCTGAGTAGATATCTATATGTAAAGCGGTTTATGCAAGCCCCATGACTTGATTCACGACATTTGAGGGCTTTTATATAAGGCGTCTAAACAAGGCACGGCTTGATTGGCGATAATACAGGGCTTATTGTAAGACATATATTTTTATAAGGCGTCTAAAAAGATATGACTAGACTCTCTGGTATAGTTGACTAGTCATTCACATGATTTGATATTTAAACTAATTAAATCATTGTGTCTGCATGTGAAGTAGTAACACAAAAGGGAGGATTTTATCATGTGTAATATTTGCGGTGTTAAAACTAAAATGCGAATTGACTTTTTTTTTGGGGGGGGTTTTTGGTAGGATATGAATCTAAAGTTGGGAGTCGATCATGTTAAAAACATAATGGGTAAAAATAACACCACAAAAAAATAAAGCCTCAAAGTACGGATTCTATCATTACAAAATCCATTTCTTACCAATCGATTTAAAACAAATAATATTAACAATCCAAAACAATTTTTCTTCTTTAACGCAGAAGTGCGTCCCAATCCTGAAAAGGGTGTTAATAATGTCGCCAGCTCCGGGCAATACATGATTACAGTGTAACACTTACAAGATGTTAATCTAATTCCAAATCGAAATTAAAAATTTGCGCGGTCAGTTAATCAAGGCCAATTTTCCATACGGTGAAAAATACGACACCAAAGATTGAGATACCAACACCCCCAAGGGCACACTTGAAGTAAGAGTCAGGACTGGAAATCTGAAAGCGGGAAAATTACATCAGAAATTATTACTATAATAATGAAATCTTTAACATCATATTGGTGAGTTTTGTTAAAATATGCCATTTTCCCACAAGGGCGAACACCGTCGGACAAGCTTCGCGTGGCGTGTGTCTGTGCCGAACTCCCACGATACAAAAGCCCGCTGATGCCCGGAGGGCAAGTAAATCGGTGAACCAGCCCACTACCCGCTCAAACAACTCGCGGCGGTGTGAATACAAATGACCGAAAGCGACATGACAAATGAATTTCATGCAACCGGTTGGTGTCATTTTCAAGATTTACATTCGATTTATTAATTCGAGTGGGTGCATAATATAAAAGGCAACGACCAAATTTGACTTGATAGTGCCACCACTTTTTCGGGACTTTACACAAAAAAGGCGAGATAGAGTGGGAATGTACGTCAGCGTTTAAAATCGGCGAAATCCTGCGTGAATGATAATACAGCTGCGGATATTATACTACTATGTCGGTTTTGCTACAGTCAGTAAAATCCTATTTATTTAACCTTGAAAGATGATTTTCTGAAGTTGAGCGTAACCCCGAATTGACTTTCATTTAGACGAGTGTGTAAGAGCGTTAAACGTGATAACCATGTTTGCCAGCTGCGGGCTGATGATGGCAAAGTAGCTCCATCGCAGTCATCATTCTTTTCCTTTTTCTTCTTTGTTTCTCTTAGAATTATTTATTTCTTCGTGATAATTAATGCATATATCTTAAATAACCTACTTATAACAGCAAAAATTACACTGTTAAAATCTTCGTAAATTTACATGCTTCGTTATAAGTATAAATTTCTTAGCATTTTAGGACTTTGTTACATTTTTCTTACTGCCTGCAAATTACCATGTTGTTCTGATTTTTTAGCCTATACGCTGACACACCTACACACACACCTTCCGTCAAAACGGTTTAATAACATATAACAGATTATCAAGAATGATCAAGCTATTTGTAAAAATTCCGTACAATCACTGGATACCGGAGTGTACAGACATCTAAGCTGCTGCTGCAGTAGAAACCCGATATGTACAACGAGTAAATCTACTTTCAATGATTTTGCTTCTGTTTTGCATTTTTATTGAGGTACGTTGTGCCTTTGTCCAGTTTATATTTTAATGGTCGAAAATACTCCTGCATATAGCTATTTCACGCTCAAAAATGAAAGAAAGGAACCAAACAAAGACAAGCATGTGAAATCTTTACCGGTCTTTTACCGTCAGTCAGTCATGCAGTTTACAGTAATTTCTTACATAGTACAGTACTGCAATGGGCGAACCATTAGTCTTAATAAGGCGAGTCAACAATCTGATAATACCAGAACTAAAAATCTGCCTACTGAAATGAGGTGTTATGGGCGGCAAATACCCATACCACCTTTCAAGGTGAGCGTACTCCCCCCTCCTACCTCCGGAAGAGGGCTAGGCTGGGGACCTATGTCGACACATTGCGGAAAAATGCCAATTGAGTGACGGCCCCTTAAAAGAAAGACCTAAGAATAGGCTTGTTGGACGTATTGAATTTATTGTTCATTCTGATTCCAATAGTTATGGTATTTGGTGGAAAATGAATAATTTTGTGAATTTTTTTGGGGAAAATGGAGAGTTATTAATTAAATAGATAAGCCAGAATGTATTGTATGCATACCTATATTCGTTGTATTGCTGACATAGTCTAGACTTATCATTTCGGAACTTTAGATAAAAAGCGAAAGATGAGCAGAGAAAACGCGGACAGAGAAGAGATAGAGACGGCCGCAACAACCACCAACACCCGATCCCCCCACCCAACCCAAAAAAACAACAAAAAAAAAAAAAAAAACAAAAAACAAAAGAAAATACCGAAAATATATGACCCCCCCCCCCCCCCCCCCCATCCCCTCGCCCATCTGATCGTTTCACTTTACCGATCGAACGCCAGTCAGCGTTCCCTCCCCGGAATATGATCATATCAGAATCCGACGTAAAAATCATTAATTTTGAAAAACACATGAGCTCAGACCTTTAATAAAATAAGTTATTTCAATACTTTAAACTGTTTTCACTATACGAAAATTATAATTAGTGTCAAAATGATAGTAATTAAGTCTTATCGGAGGCCCTTCTCAACTCGAGCTATTTTGGTCCATGGCTATCTACTGGACAGACAGCAAATACGGTACATACATATCATTGAAAGCCACTGGAAAGGAAAGATTTTGGAAATTATATTGTAATACTCCTGATATATAGGTTTCAGTTAGTTTAGCTAGATTTACTGTTTCAATTCTAATATTATTTATTTTATACATCTTTTGCTGCAGTCAAGTGCTACCATGTAACTACCATTATTTCTTAAGAACTTAACAGCAAATAATATTTTGGTTTTGATTAAATACTGTACTAGCACTAGCAGAGAGATTGTAGAAAAAACCAATATCAGATCTTGGAGATTGGCGTTATATCGAAACCTAAATATTAATCGTTACGAACTAATTGAAATCGATCAATGCAAAACCATTTCACCTTGAGAATGCATATACTCTCCCTTAATCTTAAGAGTAACGGGGCTAACGTCGAAAATTTGTCGTGAATTTTACCCTCAAGTTGATGTTTTATCGAGTTGATATCGGTTGAAAAGCTAGTAGAAATAACATATGCACCAGTATATATATAGCCTTAAAACTAGATGTTTGATATCACACACCCACTCTCGTTGCCAAGCTTAGCGATCCCAGGACAAATTTAAAGTGGACCATTTTAGTACTAGGTTTACACCAATAGTTGATCGTCCGACACGTTGTTAACGGTCGTTGATCGTGTGTTTCCAATGCTGTATTTCACTAAAATATACTACAACACTCAATGGTTTCCAACGAGCCTTCAACTTAGATGACCTTTGACCAATCCTACACCATTTGACCCACTGCTAAAATTAATAAAAATTAACACGATGAAGTATTTAGAAAGTGTTATCCGTTCACGGTTACAAATGTTAAAGGTGCATTTCGTGAGCATCTTCCGTTTTGTTCTTGTTTCGCTATAGATATCCTTGAGAAAAGCTTATTCCCAAAATTTCAGTTGGTTATGAAGCTTTATGATCTTGCGTTTTTGTGTTATGAGCAAATAGTCCTGTCAGGATGTCCCATAAACCACTGTACTGTAATTTCTGTCTGTTTATACGGACACAAAATACCAAATTGCGAATTTCTTGCAGAGGAGATCGAACTTGCATGTCTGATTGGGCGCACATACTATACTTAGCCCAGCGGGTCGGTTTATTGCCATTTGGTATAATCCCATTTGGTCTAACTTCAATTGGTCTAAACCCTTATTGTCTAATACCAATTTGTCTAATAACCATTAAGCTTAACATCCAATTTATCTAACAACCAAAATGTCTAAAACCATGTGATCTAATGCCCATCTAGTCTAATGCCCGTTTCATCTACTGCCATTTGGTCTAATAACCACAAACACCATTTGGTCTTATTCCCATTTGGTCTAATATCCATCTTGTCTTATATTCATTTGGTCTAATATTAATTTGGTCTAATACCCATTGGACCAGATTGACATTAGACCAATGGATATTAGACCAAATGGATATTAGACCAGATGGATATTAGACCAGATGGATATTAGACCAGATGGATATTAGACCAGATGGATATTAGACCAATGGATATTAGACCAATGGATATTAGACCAATGGATATTAGACCAATGGATATTAGACAAAATGAATATTAGACCAGATGGATATTAGACCAGATGGATATTAGACCAGATGGATTGGCATTAGACTACATTGGTTATAGACGATATGGATATTAGCCGATATGAGTTTTAGACCAGATGAATATTACACGACATGGCTATTAGACTAAATGGTTATTAGACTAAATGGTATAAGGCCAATTGGAGTTAGATAAAATGGCCATTAGACCAAGTGTGATTAGAACAAATGGCAAGTCACCAGCGGGTCAGATGAAATCTAAACTTTTGTTTCGGGGGACGAGGCTGTGGATCACGAAATGCCCCTTTAACTTCGAAACGCGTGGGATTATTACCTAGCTACTGTTATTTACAGTTTTCCTGCTTCCAACTTGTAATTTTATGTTAGATAACAGTAATAAAGTGTGAAGATTGTTGAATAACCGGGATTGACTGTAATTTAAAAGATAAAGTGCTGGCGAAAATGTTTAACAGTTTTTATATGTACATGTACAGTTTCCTAATAACAAAGTATAATAATAGGGGATTTAAGGAAAATTGTGGTTAACCAATTGAATATTTACATTGTTTATTATTAATTGGTTTTAAACCAATCTCGGAACTGATTGACGGATTTGACACAAAATATTCAGTTCTGTCACTGTATGGGTCAAGGAATGTCTGCTTTGTTAATCCGTCATATTTCATTATTTGTATTATTTGATGCCATTTTGGCAGTCAGACCCAATACAAATATATGGTTTCCGGTTTTATGGGCAAATATTTATGTCAAACCAAACGCAGCAAACAAGAAACGGGACGCCACATTTATGAAACACATGTTCATTTTATTCATGTTATAATTGCGGAGATGGAGGCTGCAGTGCACTCCATGACACTTATGTAACGGACGCTTCAAATGTGTATAGGTTTGAACACTAAAAACGTTCTAGAATTTGAAGGTTTTATATGGGGAAATATTTAGATGCCGACACTGTTTGCCATTATTTTACTGTTCCCAAATCCAAAAACACTTGGAAAATGTTGATCATGGCCTTAGTCGTTTGAATATTAATGTAAAACAAGTAAACACATATTTTGACACGTTTTATAACAGTTTATGGACACCGTGTTCTTGGCATGTTCGGAAAACAAAGGCCCGGGTAAGTTATGTTGTAGAGTTGGGCATACAAGGTCTAATGACCTTTGATACTTGCCCAAAACTCTAATTCAAGTATACTCCTGTGTAAATAAAAATCCCACACTGATGCATAAATAAAACAAATATATGCACCTTTCTGTTCTTGCTCTGGAACTAAAGGTTATTTTGTCCAAAATGTCCACACTCACCAATTCAAGAAAATTTTAGAAAAAAATACAAAAATTGATAAAAACTTGACTTTCGCAGTACACTGAGCTGATTAAGATCGGGGATCCGATTTTAATTAGATATCAATATTCTAGACATGTGCACTATATTTCTATGTAAACCAATTTGAGGGATTTTTTTGTTCATTAAAAATACAGCGTTCACCGAACGCATGTGTCGTCTGCCGACGCTGTTCGTGAATGGGGGGGTTACATGAGGTCACCGAGGTTGCATGAGGTCAGCAACACGTGGGACACTAACAGTGTCATGAAATTCATTGACATAATATGTGGATACACCTATAATTTCATCATTTTATCACTTTTGGGCTATGACCTCTGACCTCTAGATGACCTTTGACCCACTCTTTAGAAGGGTAGCTTGTACGGCGGTCCGGTAAGTACGTATATCCTGTTTCTAAAATTGAAAAATAAAAGTTGGCGCAGCGTTTGAAAATTCTCAAGACTGGAATAATATCGAAAGGCATTGTGGGAAAAGCGATGCGGCCCGTAGCGATTGCGTGTTAACTTTTCCGTGTTTACGAGCACCGAAGTACCCGACAAAAACGTTCAATTTTCTCGCTAAGTTCTATAGGTTCAGACCCAATTACGATACACATCCAAAACAAAACATAGTAACGGACCCTCTGATGCAAAAATCTTCATAGAACCCCTTCGTTTTCCGGAGATATTTGAGATTTAGCTTCATTTGCATGCATTCGCTATGACGGACTGATAACGTTAATCTCTCGCGCAGTACTAATTTAGATAATATCTTTCGAAGTCTGTGAAACAGACTACACACTTTCCGGACCGCCGTAGGTAGCTTGTGGGGAACTTCCCAAGGAGCATTACAATGCAAGTGCCATGAAAATGTGTACATGTATGTGGAAGCAGTAGACAATTATCTTTAGGGTTACATTTTTATCACAGACACACATATACACAGACAGACACACACTACCAAGTCAATCACTATTGTGCCCTCTTGTAGACGAAACAAAATGAGTTCAACTGTGCCAAAATCTCAATGTCGTGAAAATTGAGGGCGTGCTTTCCTTACCTTCACTTGGTTCACTTAAAGGTCCATGGCCCGATCGCTAATAGCCTCGTCCCCAGGGACCCCAGGTTTTACCTGAAGTGGTCAAAATTTTGGTATCAGAAGAAAGCTACTATTTTTCTCATTTACCCTGTGAAATCTTAGGGCTAAAGCATGTTTGGTTTGGATGTTATGAGCCAAAATGTGCACCATTTTGGTCGACCAATATTAATGTTCCACAGTACTCTATGGGGATTAAAAATCACGTTTTTAGCTCTCATTTCAAAACGGGTTGAAATATTGGCGAGAAACTTTGCAGATGCGGTTTTGGGGTAAAAGTCATTCTATCAAGATGAAAAATTTATAGACTTAAATCGGGCCATCCCCCTTTAAAGCAATATTAGCACATTTTTTTGAAGGGCGCCCCCAATTTTTCAAAAATTTGGAGATTTTTACACGGTTGCATTGGTAACTGGCTAGTCAACTATACCTGTGAATGATTAAGCTTGAAAATGTCTGTGTCACAAACGAAGGAATTTTGTACTAGAATAATTATTATCGGGGATCCCCGATAATAATTCAACGGCTGCTAGAAACGGCCTTTCAATGTGAAATAGCCGGGAAATACCGCCATGTACATGTCTACGCTCATCCATTAGTTGTTTTAATAGTTTGGGCAAGTCAAATTATTGGTTATTTTCTCGAGGTGGCACTATTTCATCATGGACGGACATAAACGTAGCATATCCAGCTCAAGTCCAATCTGGGATCCCAATTCTAATTACAAAATCGCTTATTTTGTGATAAATACGCATTTTTTAGCATTCTCGTTCGCAGGTATAGTTTCCTAGACAATTACCAACGTAACTGTGCAAAAATATCAAATTTTGAAAATTGGGGGCGCTCTTCAAAAATGTGCCAATATTGCTTTAAGACAGCAAGAAGTAAGATCCACCCCAGAATCCACCTTGAATTTTTTTCATCTGTTTCTTGGCTTTCCATTTCCCCCTCCCGTCCTCTTTCTCCCCTCTCACCGACTGCAACCTTGTAGAACACACATAGCATCTTCCAATACACTTTAAAACTGTTGTCTTGGCAATAGACCTGTCTCGTGAAGCCATGTAAGACAGTCATGTCTCTATAATACAAGACGTGATCGAATGTCACGTCTCTTAGTCATGTTTTCATTCAAGACACTTCATTGTCGGGCGGGTCTTTGAAGCCAGTTTTGCCATATGACTTGAAGGACATTTATTTGTGCCTTGAATTGTTTTTTCATTCTTTGATATTTCATTGTTTGAAGGAGGTAATGTCTTCTTAACGGGGCATTCGTGATCCACAGCCTAGTCCCCCAAACTTACCTAAACAAAAAGTTTATTTTTATATGAAAACTGCTATGATAATCTTACGTACAAATCTACTCTGGAAGAAATTGTCATCTGTATTTCTGTCCGAAACAGACAGAAATTACACACAGTGGAGTATGGGTATTACGCGTTGATACCAACGTTGGCCAGGCGCGTAACACCACGACCTGAGCCTCGGAGGGCAAGACTCAGGAAGTTTCCACCATTTTTTTCGGCTCGCTTCGCTCGCGGGTAGACCCCATATTTGTTCTAGAGTTAGAAATTCTGGAGAGGCGGGGGGGGGGGGAGCGAGCAAACGTACGACAGGAGCACCACCAACACAACACACTTTGTTTATCCGTGTCCCCCTTCGTATCTCTCTCCTCCTTCTCTCTTTTTCCCTTGTTCCCCTTTTTTGATCGCGTTTCGCCTGCTCCTTCCCCTTTTCTTCTCTCTTTTCACACTTCTCATTCGCCTTTCCTTCTCTTTCTCCGCTTTTCCCGTTCTTCTCCCCGTATTTTCGTCCCATTTTTAAGCTTCTCCGTCCCAATTTTCAGTTGTCGGGGGGGCAGTCTGCCCCCCTGCCCCCCGCGGTTTTACGCCACTGATTGCTATAACATCCAAACGCACGCAGATCGGAATCGACTAAAATTTTTGAAATAACCTTTTCACGGGGATATCTAGTGAACCATACACAAACTACGAGGTGCTAGAATCACGAAACGCATCTTTAAACTGGTGCCAAGGCACCAACAGTAGCACGGTGCTCGAACATGTCAAAGGGAAGGGGAAATGCGATTAAGGCTTGTTTTCTGGAAATGAGTCTTAAAACCTGGGTTCAAACCATGCAGTCCTGGTATGAGAACATTGCTCTTGTGGATGGGCTAATCCAACCCATATTTGCGGTTGAAAGAATAAAATTCCATGCATTTAGGACTAACGCTGACTTAAACTCGGGTTTTAAGTTTTCGACTCATTTTGAGAATACCGGCGTATATGTATCCCGTGCAGTACGTTGTTTGGTCAGTATTGCAGTATATATCACACATATAATTGACTATGAAATTGAACAAATTCTTTTCGTCTTCTATCATTACCCGAACAGTTTAATGTTCTCTTTTCACATACATCCATCCATAATCAGTACCATATACAAGACAAACTTATCAAAACTGGTGTACAACAACGACAAATACGGGCTCTCAAGAAATAAACCCCATTTATTCAAGGGACCCTGAATATGTATATTTTGACTGGTAGAAGCCAAAAGAGACTCGTCATATGGAATTGAACTGTCATTTCATTCTGTGCATGTGAATACATCGCTGTTACAAATGTTGTTGAACCAATAGTGATTTTAATAATAATAAAAAAAGTTGGGTTAAAGCAGTTGGTTTTATTCATTGAAAGTTTGGGTGTCACATTATAAGGTATGCGCAGTTTAGATTAAAAGAAAATGGGCAGAATGAAATAGCGATTCAATCCCACTTGGAAGTTGTTTTTCTATTGGTTTCTACCAATTGGATGTACGACGCCGCATATGTCCCTCGAAAAAAGGAGATTTATTCCTTATGACCAATGCGTTTACGTTGATCATGAGTCGAAAGTCTCAGTGTGACGATAGATTTTAAGGGCAAAAATTAAGTCACAAAAAAGTGACAAGTGACATTAAAATACAAGCTTCATGCTCAATACTGCATGGCGTCAAAGGTTTGTATATATTCACTTTTATATAGTCCTCGTTTACTCAGTAAATTGTGGTAAGCCGGTTGTCTTTTCAGAAAATAATTATTAAAATAATAATATTGAGTAATTAACTCAAAGACAACCCAGCTTATCACAATTTAACAATTTACGTACATTTTTTTGAGTAATATGTCAAATTATTTTTTAGTGTGGTATATCAAAACCGTAGTCCAATAACAATTTGCACGGGATCACGTTTTGACAAATTTATTTTTGATAGGAAGAAAATACCATAGATTTTGTGCAGTAGCGTAGCCAGGTGGGGCAGAAGGGGGCAGAGTGCCCCCTTTGAAATTTTTTTTGAGGGGAAATCGGGAAATAAAACACTGATATTTATGTAAAATCAGCCCTTTTTCGGATTCTTTTGCCCTGTGACCGGGAAATTTTTACTTGTGATCGGGAAATTTTTGCACCTACCGGGAAATTGCCCCCTCAGAACCACCGGGCTGGCTACGCGCCTGATTTTGTGGTAAACAGATTGAATATAGAAAGGCCATGTCGATAGTTTTACAGACTTATAAAAGACCCGTTTCAAACAAACAGAAAATAAGACATACCCGTGGTGTATTATTTTTTTAAAATGCAAAGTAATTTTGATCGTTGATCATATTCATTTATAGGTAGTATCGATCCTCCCCTCCATGCACCAGGAATCATCTTCCGACACTTAGCAGATGAGATTCGGTCAACAACTTGTGCTCCTCAGAGCGTCATTTGCCTGTATTTATTAAACAGGAGGTCCCGGGTTCAGGTCCCGGCAGGGCCACTTGCAGGGATTTAATCAGGTAATAAATTCTGGATTTGATTTGTATAAGAACTATTAATTAAATTAAAACTAGAATTTTGCTCTCCCCGTTCATTTTGGTTCATTTGACAAAACAAACCCCGAGAATAACCGTCCTTCGGAGAGAATGGTAAGTCATCGGTCCCATGTATATGAAGAATCATTCACCCCTGTATCGCGGTAAATCGCAGCCAGTTTCGATAAGAATATATATAAGACATCCTGGAACCCTGTTCATCATTGGAAAGCAGTGTTTGAACACTGAATGATCTACCCAGGTAATTAGACAAATAATTTAAGCTATACAGGGTTAAACTCCATTTTCTGACATAGCTCATCCCATCCTACACTGATGGTCTAGTAATTAAGCGACTCTTTTTTCTTTTTATTTTGTAATATAGTGACATATCTGGTTTACCAGACTTGGTTATGTTAAAAATCGCTAATATCAATATCAGTATAAAATATGTCACCAGCTCACACAAAACCAGGAACATGTCGCTGGATTATACTTTTTGATTCATGTTATTCGAATCAGTTTTTAGTAATTAAAAAGATTTTTTTCAGATAAAGTTCATAAATCTAACTGAATCCAGGAGCATATCACAGCGGATTCAGTTTTGACTTATGAACTTATTTAAAAATGATGTTCATAAGTCAAAACTGAATCCAGGAACGTGTCGCTGGATTCCGTTTTCAATATGAACATCATTAACAGATTATACGTTCATAAGTCAAAACTGAATCCAGGGACGTGTCGCTGGATTCAGTTTTGCCTTATGAACATCATTTTGTAGATAAGGTTCATAAGTCAAAACAGGACCGTACGCAGGATTTATTTTGGGGCGGTGCGAAACTTCGAAAAAGTGGACCTTTTTTGGTAAAAGTGGACTGAATCCCCCTAAAATGGCCCTTTTGGACTTTTTGAACATCTCATTACCAAAAAAGTGGACTTTCTTGTGGAAATTTCTCTAAATTTTGGGCCTCTTTATCAAAATATTCAGCAAAAAGTGGACCCTTTGCCCCTTTTGTGAAATTTGGGGGGTTTTTTTTTTTTTTTTTTTTTTTTTTTTTTTTTTTTTTTTTTTTTTTTTTTTTTTTCCCCCCCGCGTACGGGCCTGATTCAAAACTTAATCCAGGAACGTGTCGCTGGATTCCGTTTTCAATATGAACATCATGAACAGATTATACGTTCATTAGTAAAAACTGAATCCAGAAATGTGTCGCCGGATTCTGTTTTCACTTATGAACATCATTAACAGATTATACGTTCATAAGTCAAAAGTGAATCCAGGAATGTGTCGCTGGATTCATTTTTGACTTATTAAATTTATCTGAAAAATGACTAATTTTGTGAATTAGACATTACTTTTTTGACACACTGTCACACGACCTTTCAAATAAATATTATGTTAGGATGACTATTTTAATCAATAATTAGCTCCTGTCACTTCTGTGTAATTTATACACTGTGAATGCTTGTTAATCTTTTCCTGGACATTTTTTTTTCAAATACTAGCCTGAAATACATAAGAAATCATTAAGTAAATGATTTTTCATATTTGATGTACCAAATATGATACTAGTATAAACATTTGGTATCATTTTAAAGCTTAAATATTGCAGATTTTGATCATGCATGTAAAATCTCATTATTTTTTTAAATTCACGTCATGTTCCTTAGTTCCTGGCTTGGTAATTTACATGCTTCTCAGTAGATATGCAGTAAAAACACAGAACGGTCTGTTATTTTAACGGCATCTGTAAAATTATACTCATAACTAAAATGTCTAACTTAAGAACTTTTGATTTTTTACCTTTCCACTTCTTTTACACTCAATCGTGAGTTATACACTGCTAAAACACTATTTTTAATTTCAACCAACACGAATTACAGAGTGACCCACACAACTATTTTAAAAACATTTAACATTTGTGTAGGTTACTTCGTAATCATATTTATAGATTTTAAACAATGTTTTAACATACTACCGTCACCCATGTTGTCAATGCATTGGTTGGCATGACAATATTTAATTGAACGGCATGGAATATTATACATGTGCATATCATATGTGTACATGATATTGTCCAAACACTCGAGACATGTTAAATACAAAGATGAAAATGCATTGTACCCGTGCGGCAGGACACGATTATTGTAATATATCAAAATATTAGAGATTACAATTATGTGAAACTCGTTTATCCCTTAAAGTTCCTTTAAAATATAAATTATAGACGTTTTTGTTAAAGTTGATCATAATTTGTCCATGCATCATGCACTCTTAAAAATGTTCATTAAAATAACAGCGATTTGACTGGCAGCTGGGACTCACAACAGTTAAAACCACGTTTTTTTACAGTCATTTGCACGTTTCGAGTCCCTTTTTTTACAGCTATTTGCACGTTTTGAGTCCCGGCTAACAGTCAAAACGCCGTTATTTTAAGATCATTTTTAACAGTGTGGATATGTCTTAGATTCTTCGTCTGTGCTGCAAAAAGCACTGGTCGGTGATTCTGGGAGAAACTGCAGACCAAAAATGCCTGTGAATTTGTACTCCTAAACACTATACGTCCTCGGCATAGTAAAAATCTCAGAAAGCCTAAAATAAAGTTATAACGGCAAAAAAAACAAAAACTAAATGAAAAGTCGTTTGTTGGTACGTGATTACTTAAAAAATTGTTTCTTCTGCAAAGATCAAGAAACTGAGGCAGATGTTAGCGATCCACAGACCATGGCATGTCTTGAACTGGTTTTAACTCACAGTTGATTTTAAGGATACTTATAGACAAGATATCGATTTGGTGTCTTAAAGCCATTGTTTTAAACATACCTTCATTGAGAACCCTTATTGGGAGGCCCAAATTCTTAATGAACGTCTTAAGCATATAGCTTAAGGTCTTCCAGTAACCGGAATTACTGTCTTGATTAAGTCTGCAGTTATAACAGCTGAAAGTTCAAACTATAGCATGCTGTATTGAAAATACTTTTTACGACATTTGCATGCATCTTAAAAGCTATCTTCAGTAGACAGCATGTGCACACGTCGTAAAAAGCGTATTCAGTAGAAAGCATACTAGAAACAAAATGTGTCTTCAAAACTACTGATGTTCTGCCTTGAGAGTCTGAGAAGACATGTCCCCAAAATTGACTTACAAACTTTTGAAATACTCAACAAATCCCCAAATTATCCTTTGTTGCCTTAAAAGATGTACTGCTTATCGGAAAAAAATCATCTGTCTTCTTGAGGTATCACAAATACAGACTCAAAGTTATGCTCTAAACGCAAAAGAGTGAATTTCATCTGTTATAGAGTGACTATCAGGGTTACTCCGAAAAGAGTGAAATTTTACACATTTGAAAGAACTGCTTGATAATTTACAAAATGATAACATTTTATAATTTTAAAAATGATCAAGAGTAAATTTGACCAAAAAAGTTCTTTGAAATTTCACTCTTTTCGGAGTGGACCAGTCACTTTAAAAGAGTGTAATTAACTTTTTTGCATTTAGAGTATAAAGGCTAACCACTTTTTTACTCGGGCAAGCGGTTCCGAATTACACATCTTAATGGCGTCCTAACACAATGGTCAACGTTTACACTGTATGGACGCTAATTTTGTTTAAATTATGACAAACGAATTTCATCTTAAATTCTTTTCAACAGTTTGATACGGGAAGAATTGTTTAAAGACGAAACAATAGTAGTCTAACAGTTGTCTTCTTGGAAAGATCGTGCACCTCATAAGGGTTTAGCTTTTGAAAAGACCTATCGATAAGACAACACATTCATTTAACGACCTTTTCGCTGTGTGCACTTAGATAATCGGTTTTGTCCACTCGTCTTTAGAGTCTTATTGAAATTCCTTTAACATGACACGACTACAATATACAACAAAACTTGACCGAAATTGAGGCCACAATTACCATTCAACGTAAACGCATTTTCATTTGTGTGTAAAAGCCACATTAACATTTTCAAAGAAAACATCATCCCATTCTCGCATGCGATTCTGTATTTGACTCCCCCGCTTTCAATGGAGTTGTGTTTGTATAACTCTTTGCATCTCCCTATACCTGGACGTACACGCATGCATAATAACATAGGGATGACCGTTTTCCATCAAAATGTACATAGGCTCTTGTGTATACAAACATGCACATTGAGTAAAGAAAACTGCGTGACAATATAAGAGTACAAATCAATGGTTTTAGCAGTGTGGTCCGAATTTAGTTCCTGCAATTATGAAAATGGACTGCCGGTTGTAGTTCAAACTGATAGGGAACGAAGTTCAAATTTACTCAACGGTACCGAGCAAATTTGTACTTGACTGTACACAACAACGCCGGTACACAGGTATAACTCCTCGTATAAACGCGACCAAATACATGAGGTGTATATCCTGACTAATGGCGTGAACGAGTTTTTAAAAGCTAAGAATTATACACCCAAGTCAAAGCTTCTGAAGTAGAAGTTATGAGCACGTGTTTATGTAGTTATACGATACAGCGTCTATTGCTTATTAAATTCCACAAGGCGAGTCAGACTTATCAGTAATACACCAACAGTGTGAATCTTGTACTTCAGTATATTAACTGCATGCATGCATAAAATCATTAACTTTTTTGCGACTTTTCTGCTCTCTAAATGAAGAAAGAGTGAACACTCCACTCTACAACAGAGTGAATTTCATAAAATTCACTAATATTTCACTCAGAAAGAGCGAAGTTAATTGGTATAATGATTGCTTATACAGTGATCAATAAGAGTGATCGGAAAGAGTTCCATATACCCCTTTTAAGTTTTATATGTACCAAACTCTTATTTTGGCCTATGTTTCCTTAATAGTTAAAAAGGGTACATATATGGAACTCCTTCCGAGCTAGTGCTCACTGTATAGCAATCCTTATCTGGGAAATCAGAAATTGTTCACTCTTTTGAAGAGTGTTCTAACTCTTGTTCTATAAGAGAATAAGAACTTAAACACGCACAAAAAGAAATGTTTGTAAAGACATTCGCATTTCCGCGATAATGGATTTTTGTTGTTACAGGGCAGAATGGGCGCATATTCTTTTCTCTTTTTCCAATTGAAAATATAAATGACATCTTTTCCCAACCGATCGTCTTCGTGATCTTAGAAACAGTTAAAAGAGGGTGGTATTCGTTGATAAACTTAGCATGAAATGACTATACAACCGTGTCAATTTGTCTTAATTTACTATACAGCCGATTATAT
This sequence comes from Ophioderma brevispina, assembly GCA_023653785.1. NCBI lineage: Eukaryota > Metazoa > Echinodermata > Ophiuroidea > Amphilepidida > Ophiodermatidae > Ophioderma > Ophioderma brevispina. The sequence goes on from JAMKCH010076215.1 coordinate 32,878, forward strand.
TTCCATTGAAACCTTTTTAACCCCTCCCAAATTTGGACAACCAACTCGAAACCACTGATTTGTGATAGCTTGTTTATAATTTGGACTGATTTGAATGAACTTTTCATGCATTCCAAATATGGTCATAAAAAATTGAAAATTTCAAGAATGGGCGCCTATATAATAATATAGGGACCGGCGGATTAAACATAATCCTTTAAAATTAAACTGGTATGATTTGGGTCCGATGTGTCAAAGAGGTTTGCTTAGTATACACACTAGAGATAAGTTTGACAGAATAACAAAATATTAAAATAATGGAGGTAGTATAGGTGGATCAAAATACAAACGCGTGCATGTAATATGTTCCAGTGGCCGAAGGGTACCAGGTATATGTTTTATGATAAAATAGACCGTTTTAGCTCCACAATTTGACCTGGATTGTTTGCACTGTTGACAGTCCGGGTTTGAATTTCGCAGCATATTACATGGGCCCACAACGGGTCTTGCAAGGCAATGAGAACGTATAGAAGACTTATACACCATTTACATATCTTTTCTTCTTTCTCTCCCTTAAGTTTTGAATATTAATTGATGATAGACTTTTTATAAAACTTTGTTCTCATTTTCCGACACAACATTATACAAAATAATAAATAACTAAACACCAGTCTAAAAAGTGGTTAACTATTACACAAATAACAACGATGTAGACAAGACAATATAATTATGGAGTAAAAATATCTCCACCTCTTATCAATAAGTGTAACAGTTTTGATATTAAAATGACTCCGTCTTCAACTGCCACCATGACGAGCCTCTTTTACAAGTCTTAAAGGTTACACTTTCAGACGATTAACCTTACATTAACAAGTATTTACAATCTCTTAACCGCCTGAAAGTTGTAGCAGAGTTCGACAACATCCAGTGTTGACGTATTACCATGGCAACCGTGCAATGTTTGTAACAAATTGTAGACAACTTGTATTGTCAATTTAACCCTTGTTCAAATTTAGGGTAACAACATAACATTCTTGTCGAGTTCCATGTATGTCTTTATAGTTAATTATGAGTTTTGGCACCATTGTCGGGTTTCAAAAAAGTCCAATTCTAGGGGCGATTCCGAACCCTTTATTCATTGTCACCACGTCCTTCCATGCAGTAAAAATGGTGACGCGCTTGACATATTCACCCCACTACCGTTCATGGCATAGGCGTTCATATGAGGGTTCCCTTGGTGATGTTGTTGGTGGGGGTGATGTGAGGGAGGTGAGGGGCTCATCGTCATTGTTTCACCCGTAACTTGCGCACTACACGGCGTCTGTGAATTCACCTGACTAGGCGGGGGCTGTTTGGCTACCTGTTGGGGCTGTGTTTGCTGCGGGACGGTCGTAGCCGCTTGATGTGTCGGTCCCGTCTGCTGCTGCGTCGGAATCGTCGCCCCTTGCTCACTTGCCGAGTTCGTGTCCACGGTGTCGCCAAGTTGCGGCGACGCACTCTCATGTGCCCCATTACCGTTACCGTTATTCGAACCGCTGCACGGCTTACCGTCTTGACCAAAACTGGCACGGCAACTCTCCTTGGCGACTGGTGACAAAGATTATTGTTCTCCGCCATATTCTTCTCCTTAGCTTGTCGCTTCATCTTGTAGCGATGATTTTGGAACCATATCTTGACTTGCGTCGGGGTTAGGTTGATAAGACTTGCAAGGTGTTCCCTCTCAGGAGCGGAAAGGTACTTCTGTTGCTTGAACCGCCGTTCCAACTCATAGACTTGAGCTTGCGAGAATAGCACCCGTCTCTTTCGTCGTTGCGTTGTTGGTAGCATAGGCTTGGTCATCAGGTCCCCGCCAACAGAGCCTAAAGATGACATGTTCATGTTCATTTGCATATTCATGTTCATGTTCATATTCATGTTCATATTCATTGTCGAGGACGGATTCATAAGCCTCGAGACTGCAAGAGAACAGAAGAAAAATGAACTAAGTCAAGATTTTTTGGCACTTTCATTTTGCACCGACCAGCCTCGAATATGGTCTATAATGAGACAAGGGCGGGGTGTTTTGCAAGAAGAACAGAAAAGTGAACCAAAAAACAATGGTCCCCTTCAAACGTTTTCAATGTCACGTTTGATAGGTACATTGCTGTTTTAAATCTGCTCTTGGAATGTTTCGTATCGATTTTTATTTTGGTTGAAAAATTGGCCATTAAATTGTGAAAAGTTTCCCAATGATTTCCGTGTTAATCTTGCTTTTAGAGTTCATTCTTCTATTTTCTTGCAATCATGCGTGCATAATATTCACTGAAACAACTTTATAAACATATGTGATAACAAATTAACAGACACGTTCATGTAAAAAGCAATATACAACAAGAAATAATACGGATGATGTGGACTTTGTTGAGTTATAGTAATTTAGAATTTTGCATCAAACTACAAGCACATAAGACCAAACATGGTTTAAAAGCAATTGAACATGAAAGTTAACTTGCAAACTAAGTAAGTTAAATTAGGTCGGCATAATTGCAAGTTATTTTTAAAGGGGACAATAAATTAAGTTGAAACGTATATGCGAAAAACCAAAGTCAATTGGGAAATCAGAGAAATTAAAGAAGTACTACCAACGAATCATGCTTAATAAGCTTTTGCTTATATTATCATTGCATATCAACTTGAAAAGTACTGAGAACATCTTAACTATTCTCTGGAGTAGACCTACTATAATTGAAGTGGGAGGAGGGTTCTTAAACTTCGCACTTCTCAACTCCTCTTTATATCATCATCTTCAAGAAGTAGATGAGCTAATTGTGATAAGTCTTAACCTCCTTGTCTACCTCTCCAAAATTTCAAAAAGCTCTCAAGTGTGTCGAGTACTTCAAAAGTTTTTTTTTCGCCGTGTCACTTTTTATTGTATAGCCTACATTTCAATTTTGTCCAAATTCTATAGGACTTTTAACTGCAGCGGGTTAAAACTGAATACGGGTCACAAAGTTTGAAAGTTCATGGAATATTTACATTAGCAATATAAACTTAGCTTGGCGAATACAACTATAAGCAAATTGAACTTTCGTGTGTTTTTTTACTTTTTACAATTGTGATTTTAACTGAGGTAAAAGATGAATGAAATAGCGCATACTTACTTGAAAATCTTGGATCTGGATTCGCTCCGTACCAACTCGCAGCTGACGGTCTTACGTGGTCTTGGTAGTGAGAAAGTTCCCCAACGGAGCCATTGCAGTAAGTGGTTCCAAGTGGCGGATGGGACAGTTGTGGTACATGCATATGATACGGGTTGCTCACAGGGACATTCATGGTGCTCGGCTGCATGGACTGCGAGTGTTGAGAAGCTCTATACGCCGCAGCGGATGATTGCATACTGTGCGCGGTGTGATGGTGATGAAAATTGCCCGATGCTTCTAGCATAGACTTCCTGTAGCTTTCCTCTAACGGACTCAAGATATCAGTGACGGAAAATGGTGTTGACTGTTTTGGGCTCAGTGACATGTTCTATTGCACCGCGCGGTTTAGCGGACGGCGGCGGACGGACGGACAAGCCCGACCCACTACAATCCTGCGGGGCTTGATGGTGTAAATTTGGCGAACGGATCAAGTCCGGTTTTTATGTTAGCTCAGCTCCCTTGTTTGTTATGTAGCAGTAAATCCCTCACCGAATTACACGTAGACTTAGGACCAACCCACTGGTCCCCCTGAATTACTCACACTACTTGTAAGGCCTATTTAGGCTATGCCCAGCGGGTATACTTTTTGAGATGGCGCTCTAAACCCCTTGGGCGAAAGCTGTGCGTACCCAATGAGTTGTGAAGCCGAGTTGGATAGGCGTGGTCCATACAATAGACGGGCAACAATCACGACGAGATAATGACGGGCTGATACAACATCTGATTGGCCGAACGCCCATTGACTACGTTGATTGACGGTGTAATCATCTACTTATTGTAAGTGGAGTGATGCCCACCCCGCAGTGTGCAGTTATATCCTTAATAACTTTGTTAAGATATTAAAGCTGTCAAGAAGATGCTGAAAAGTGTCTAATCCGTTATGAAGTGAATTCCGTTCATAGTTAACTGTGAACTGATATATATGAGATCAAAATAAAATGAAGGGAGCTCATACTCTAAAGAAGAAGAAAAAAAAACTGAACGTAATTTGTATAATCATGACTGATGTCTCGCTCTAATATGAGTGCGTAATTAAGTGTCACGTTCAAAGTGGATCCACTGGGACGCAAATATGTATTTTTCATGCTCACTTCAAAATTGTGATTTATTATAATTCTAGAACATTACTACATTTGAGACATTATTGGTAAGCATAAAAGAAGAACACGAGGGATGGGATGGAAAAAGTTAACTTATAAACAGCTGTAGTTGATTCATGTCTTGAAGCGTGAAAGTGAAGATGACGACGACGACGATGATGATGATAATGACGACGATGACAAAAAATACGGATATCAAATTAAAAGCAACAAATAATACGAATATCAAGATCAAAATAGAAACTAAAAGAACACAAAATGAGGTCGAAACGACACCCAAAGTGCATGTGGATTCTAAAACACATTGATCTACAATTAGCCAAAAATCACTTTAAACAATCCACGTATTCTTGTACATGTACTCTATAGGTTAACACTCTAAGCAAAAGGTTCTTAAACAAAAAGGTTCTTGACTATCCTCTAAATGTAAATCTCAATAGAAAAAGAAACTTCAAATTTTTAAGTTTTTTTTTTAATTTTTCAGAAAGGAACTTTACTGGTCTATCTTTGGTGATCATTGACAATCGCTTCTGTTTTGTTTTTGTTGAGGAAACATTTAATTTTCTTGAATTTGATACTGCATATTTTTCACTAATGTGCGCGTCAGCGTATTAGACAAACTTGTTTTGGCCTAAAGCAAATTATTTTTATTTATCTTATTAAATATTACATGTAACACTATTCTTTAAAACCTTTTAATTTTGGAAAACATCCTTATTTCGTGATTCAAGATGTCACAATGTTGGTCGAAGTATTTAACGCCATTCAAGTGCCAATCAAAGTGATCAAACTGTCTTAATACCATTAGTCATGCCAATCACTGAAGTGATCGATATATCATGATGATGGCATACACAGTGGCATGTATAACAAAAGGTTACAACTCGGCACTCCCCACATTTGTTGGTGTTTTTAGAAGCAATTCCTAAAACGATCTCCGTGAGATCTCACTGAGATGTGTGGAGATGATCATATATGAAAAGATCGCGTTGATCATGTGATGGTGATGAGTATAGGTGATGTGGTGATAAGATGATGTGATGTTAATGTGGTGATGATAATTTGGTGATGGTAATTTGGTTATGGTAATGTGGTGTGATGTAAACGTGATGATGATGGTAAGTGACACTGATCTGCTGCACTGAAAACATTTGTCACGAAAATGGTCTTATTTGATCAATTAAAAAATTGTCATGCATGCAAATGATTTTTTTGATCATTCAAGAAAATAATGTTCATAAAATTCATAATGTTCAATTTAACATAACAATTACCAACTTTTCAAATTAATTTTATGCATCACAGATATTTTCATGATGACATGTTCATGTTCATTTGCATATTCATGTTCATATTCATGTTCATATTCATTGTCGAGGACGGATTCATAAGCCTCGAGACTGCAAGAGAACAGAAGAAAAATGAACTAAGTCAAGATTTTTTGGCACTTTCATTTTGCACCGATCAGAAGTCGAATATGGTCTATAATGAGAAGGGCGGGGTGTTTTGCAAGAAGAACAGAAAAGTGAACGAAAAAACAATGGGAGTTTCCGTAACCTGACCCATCTGACAACCTTTTTCTGATACACTTAAGAATTCGGAAACCCTTAACGCAAAAGCACAGGTTTATTCCGTTAAGACTTACAAAATTTCAATTTGTTAAGATTGCATGACAAATTGTGTCGTTAACTTGTCATTTTTAGTACATGACAAATGACATGACAAACTAAATGACAAATAAAGCATTCATAATTTGTCATTTTGATGGACATGACTAATTTAATGACAAACTATAATTCGTCATTTAATTTGTCATACACTCAACTTTAATTTGTAATGTACTAAAATGACAAATTAACGACAATTTTGTCATTCATTAATTTGTCATGCAATTTTAAAAAAAGTGCAATTTTATAAGTCATAAATATATCTGTGATGATAAAAATTAATTTGAAAAGCTGATAATTGTTAATTGAACATTATATGAAAACATATTTAGCTTTATTTTCTTGAATGATCAAAAAATTCATTTACATGACAAATTTTTAATTTGTCAAATAAGAACCTTTTCGTGACAAATTAATGTTTTGGTGATGATCAGCTGATGGTGAAAATTCCATTTCAAAATGCCTTTCATTTTTTGATTTGCTCACTTACTTGCTTTAATTAACCAGTCATATTCAGCAAATTTTCTTTCGCGAGATGAAATAAAAACATCAATTACATTTTAAGTTTCTCAGTTGAAAGCTTACCAACCTCTTTACTATCCCCTTTTTGTAATGAAACCGCGTGGAAAGTGGGCAAAGTAACATCGTAAGCGAGGGAATTTGTTTTGACAAAAATGAAACAAAAGGTTTTCCGTTTTTGGTATAGTACTTGATATCAAGAATAACATAGAAAAAATCTAAGAAAACCTCTACAATGGAAAGTGGAGAAATAAGGGGGGAGTTTGTACAGGGGTAAACATTAAATGTGTTCAATTCGTGTTAAAATATATACCATTTTATTCAGTAAACTTATATAACTAAAAATATATAGTTTTCTCTGTCTATGACTTATAGTTTAGGTATGGAATGCTAACAGTTCGAGGTCGTCACGGGGTAAAATTTACAAAATGGTCCGATTTTGTTCAAACTGGTGTTTGTTCAGGGAATTGCAATCAATATGATCAATAAGCATGATAAATGTATACTGAATCTGTGTTTATCTTTCAGACTTTTTGGCTTGTAACCTCCCATAGGCCCAACCAGCCCGGCCATATTTTGCATTCTAAATAACAAAACAATATTTATCTTTGTTATTATGTACAACTGGACGAACAAGTGACACCATTTAAAAACATTCCATCCAAGGGATTGAGTTTTTTCTTTATAACTATCGAAACTACAAAACCGACAGATAAGCAAAACTTAATTTTTTAATCGTTGAAACGTGATAAACACGTTGGTGTATTTTGCCACACTCTGACCTTTTCCACATCGTTGACCCCGTGTAAAACTTTCTTATTCAGCGCTTTCGGTGGTAGATTTTCTTAGTATGTTATTTCAAATGTCAAATACTACTTAAATCTGTTTAAAACCCCTTTTTGGAATGTAAAAAAAAAAAACAGAACCATTGACATGGAGCACACAGATGTAGCCAATATCCAGAGGGTGTTGTGAATCAATCCATGATGCATAGCAAGTGCCTATACGTACTGTACTAAACACATGTCAGATTAGGAATAAAAAGTGTTCCAAAAGTTTAAGAACCACCCGACATTCTATATTATGCAAAAACATCCCCGAAGTACTAAACGCTTTGTGGGCTAAAATGAGCATTCAAACTAAGTCAGGTTTTTATGTGTTAAGAATAGGATTTTTATTGTGGATCCCATGACCCTATTGAGGTGATTTCCCAAACTGGTGCATTGTGGGATTGACTCAAAACACCCTCTGGCCAACTATACACATTTTACGCATTCTGCATAGCAGGCGATATATAATGCTTACTCCAGGCACGTTACGCTGGGAGGGGGGAGGTGCGGTCGCACCCCCTTCCACAAATTACTCATTATGATTTTTTGATAAAAATGTCCAAATTTCAATATTTTTAACAAGAAAGTCCACTTTTTGGCGATGAGATGTTCAAAAAAGTCCAAAAGGACCATTTAGGAGGGTAGTACTTTTACCAAAATAAGATCCACTTGAAGTTCCGCACCCCCCAAAGCACAATCCTGTGTACGGTCCATGGATTATCCACTGGTATCACTCTTTGACGCCAAATAATAACAGGCGATACTCAAGTATGAATTAGGGACCAGTCAAAAACGGAGGTTTTGATTCTATTTATTGAAAAGCATTAACATGTTAATGTCAACTAGACGTCGATTTTAAAACGCATCGTTGCTCGTGTTGCAGGGTTACAATTGTCAATCATCTCATTCGCAAATGAATTTCAAAACACTCACTTACAAAAAAATTCAAAATGCATGTTTTAACGAGGGGGTCCACCAATAAAAACAATTGATAAGTGACAGGGATGTTCTTCCTGTGTGGATGTGTTTTTAACTCTTAAACCGATATAATTAAATTTGTATACAATTCACCCCCTCTAGAACCCCCTTGAAATTAATGGTCTCGTCCGAAAAGGATCAAATTGAGGTAGGCGTCCTCTAGAAGTCCTAGTATATGCAAATGGGTATGCCATTGATTCCGTCAAGAGCTACTGCACAAACATCATACAGGACATGACGGAATCAATGTAATACACTCATTTGCGTATTATGCGGACTTTTACAGTGTGAGTAAAAAAAAAAAACGAACCTGATTGTGTCGCCCAATTTGAATTTAAAAAAACCATAATGTGGTATATCGGAAAGCCTACTTTATTATCTTTAATTTGCTGCAAAGATAATTTGCCAATCGCGTTAAGTATATATAGGCCAGAGCTCCAGTCTTTGACTAGGTAGTCAGCATTACCCCCATCCACGGATTTCCCTTTGAATGCTACGGCGGCCATCTAAGCAAATGACTATACCCACAAATTATGATATAATAAGGTAATCTATGTTTACGGTCAAATAAAGAGGATCTAAAGCACGTGATAATGGTACGTTTTATTGAAACACTTTTCTCAAAATTGGTATATTTTGGGTCTACAATATAGAGCGATACTTTACCTCAAGAGAGTTATCATCATGTAGGTTCCTTCATTATGGATGATTCATCGGCCAACTCCTCCAGAAAAATGATACCATGTATCACGTACTTAATTTTTCAAATGATTGTTATGAGTGATGATGAAGAAACATTATGAGGGCATCATGGTAAAATTGTGCTGAAATTATGTGGTTTAAATGCGTCACGTGTATTCGGGCAATCAATATGCTTATAAAAAATATAAATGCCAGTAGTTATATAGCGCTTTATATAATTAAGTCTCAAGCGCTCCATTTACTCCGCTGTCACTAGGATTAATCACATTTTCACATATTGAAAAATCGGCAGCCAATTTTAACGGCGCACGTTTATACCTAACAGCTTACCATTTCACCTGGGTGAAGTGAGCACAAGTGAGATTAAAGTGCCCTTGCCACAGGGGACACAACATGTTGGCCCACGGCGGGGCTCGAAACACACACTAATGATATGAGTCCGGTGCTTTTCCACTAGACCACACGTGATTATGCTTATCCCTACTTATAATGGTGCTTTTTGTAGGTTTGTTCGTGCTTTTGTGTATTCACATTGCGTGGAGTGGGAGTACCCCAACTCGTGCCCAGGGGTGAGTACCTACTTTGTTCTTATGAATCAAAGGTGATTGAATAAATGGTCCCGATTTTCTTTCGGACATGATTTCCTTCGTGAACGCCCGCTCATTAATGTGATGCCGTGGACAGAGCGCAAAAAACAAAAAAACAAAACAAAATACTTGATTTCAAACGGACTGTAGCTCGTCTATACCGACACGACTTGGACTTGAATGATCTTGACAGCAAATTAACGATAATGACTAAGCTTCAGGTGATACCACATATTAGATATGTTACTTAAAAGATCAAAATGGTGGACACAATCTGCGGACAAGTTTTTTTTGTCTCACCCTGTATATACGAAACCGTGTACCCAAATTCAACGTACAGAGTGAGTCAATAAAAACCCTATCTTCAGGAAAGATTTTTCCTTGAAAGGTTAAACGTTATTTTTCCTTTGAATGTTTACGTGGTTGTTTACAGGGATAAACAGGCTATCACAAAGATTTTGATTTGGGGCCTTTGGGACTTTGGATCAGAAACTATGTCAATTTTGTGGGGAGACCTAAAATTGTGTTTGGCCACTTTAGCCATACAATGCGGAACGATGACACGACGATACCAGAATACGTTAAGCAAAGCACACATGGAATTTCAGATGGTGTTGATTTCTTCTTGACACAAAAACATCGTTTGAAAAAACGGTCTATTGGGTAACATAATATATAAGAATATTGTTAAAACAAATGCAACTTCCCTTGTTCACTCAATATTAAAAAGAGGTCCCGGTTTTGCAAACAGTCCATATAAATGTCTCAGTCATGAAACAAATGAAAATTGTCAGAGAGTTTTGTTTACATCTCTATATTAAGGTAATTTATATTGACAAAAATACAGCGTCCATAGCCAGCGTCCAAATTGTGAGGAAAAACTAAAGCTGACATTTTGTGTAATAATTGTAATTATAACGTTAAAAATTAAATTGCACTTTGTTTTTAAGTGAATCGAAGCCCTGTATGGTTTTACTTTAACTCAAGTTCGTTGTAGGTAAACCCATGAAAACTGCTGATGAACAGTAAACTGTCGTCTTACACCAGACCATCTTGACTTTCTATTTGGGAAATTGAACAATTTACACTCAGCATGTTCTATTGTAATCTCGAGGGATATTAATTTTTTTAATCCTGCCCACTTATTCTCCCACCTTCATTGGTGACAATTAATTTGGTGTAAAACATTTACCAAAGCATTATGAGAACAACGTTACTCTATGTAAACGATGCGCTTTTGTGTGGATTCAAAATGCCAAATAAGATTTTAAGGTCTCTAGCAAAATATGAGAACTTCTTCTCATAGTCCAAATGACACCAAGTAGAGTTTCTGAAACCTGTTATCACTCTTTGCCAACCAAAGCAAGATTTGACCACAAAATAATTAAATATTTCAATTATTTTGTGTTCTGAAAATCGTAGGTTTTTACTCACACTGTACATGTTGTATGTTTAGACCAGGAATAGTAGGGTTTCCACCCTATATTCTCGAAGTTTGGTTAAGGTTTGAAGATGCTTTTGCTATAGAAGGATGCAGATTTGGAATTTTTAAGTCCAACCTGGGATGTGGGTAATTTTGTTAAAAGGGGAAAAAATTAATACAGGGCACTAGAAAGTTTGACTCAAGTCAAATGTGTTCCATGACCAAATAAATTGTATCGTGCTAAGGACATTAAAAAGGTATATTATGTTCCGATTTTGATTTTGATGAAACTGGTGTCCAAATTGATCGTGTTGCCTTATTGGCCTTGTTTGATATTTTTAATTGCATAATTAAGTTAGCAAAACGTAACAAATAACGGCGGTCTACTGATCTTAAGGGGTAAAAACTAACCTCAAAATTGCATTTTCTGTTTCATATGAGCAATAGTTTGACATCAACTTTTAACAATTCGAAATATTGACTAATTTTTATCCCTGGATTGACTGAACACGGTAAAAGGGCTGGTAGACAGGCCAACTAAAGGTTCGAAGGCCTAAACAAGCTAGACCCTTTAAATCTGTTTATAAGGTATTAAAGACATTGGGTACATTTAAACACACTATGGACTCATTTGAATTTTTATCCCGGTATGCCTACAATTTCATCCCTTTCAATGTTCCCCACATTTCACCAGAGAAGGTGTGACCAAAAAAAAAAAGATTTAGCCCACTTCACACAATCGAAGACTATAGAAACTATAAAGGGGGAGTGGGTGCCGCATTATGAGCTTGTCCTAATCATTAGAGGGTGTTTTGAGTCAATCCCAAATGCACCAGTTTGGAAATTTCACCTCAATGGGTCATGTGTATCAATAAAAATCCTATTCTTATCCACAATAAAACCCTGACTTTAACGCTCATTTTAGCACACAAAGCGGTAGTACGTAGGGATTTTTTGCAGTGATTAGAAATATCTTGTGGTTCTTAAAACTTTGGAAACTTTTATCCCTAAGTACGGACATGGTTAGTACAGTTATGGTTACGGTACATTGCTATGCTCTCGGATGACTCAAAACACCCTTGAGTGTAACAGAGGGTGTATTGCAGTCCCATCCCATAATGCACCAGTTTTTGAAATTTTACCTCACGAAGGTATGTAATCCACAAAAATCCTATTCTACACGTTAAAAACCCTGACTTTATACTCATTTACATGTTTTTTTAGCCCCACAGGGCGCTTAACGAATTTAATAACGGTATGAGATGTGTGTGGTTCCTTAATTTCTTGAACACTTATCCCAAATACGGACAGGTGTTATAGTACACATAGCATATGCAAGGTTATGGGATGGTTAAAACACTCTCTAGTGTTTACTGTCGGTGCGGCAGGTGCCGGTTAGAATCCCGGAGGACTATCTGCTGCGGATACTAAGTCCTTACAATCGGTTTCAAAATTATTCCATGGGGCTGAATGTTGAACTGTGGGGTTTTGATTGAATCCGTTACCATGCATGCGGAGACTATATAGGCCTTTGTAAATGTTGAGGTTAATGCACACAATCGGTGTTTAAACCTTGAAACCCCTAAGCCATAATTTTATTACGGATAAGTTAAGCGCAGCTTCCTGGTGTGAGAGAAAGAGAAAGAAAGAGAAGGAGGGAAGGAGAGGGAGGGAGGTGAGGGGAGGGGATGAGCAAGGGGGGAGAGGACGAAGGAGAAGGAGGTGTGAGGGAGAGTGGAGGGGAGAGAAAGAGGGAAAACATAAAAGGGGGCGGGAAGGGAGGGAGAGAGAGACAGACAGACAGAGAGACAGACGACAGACAGACAGAGAAGCCTTAAAGGTCCGTGCCCCGATCGTAATAGCCTGCGTCCCAGGACCCCGATTTGACCGGAAGTTGTCAGGTATTTGGGAATCGAAGAAAGCTAATATTTTTTTCATTTACCCTGTGAAAATCTTAGAGCCAAAGGAGTTGGTTCTGAAGTTATGAGCGAAAATGTGCCCC
>JAMKCH010076223.1:0-11929 GCA_023653785.1 Ophioderma brevispina
ACATAACTGTTTTCCTTGTGAGTGCAACACTGTCGTATCTACACCCCCAAATATAAGTCCTATTTAGCTTTTAACTTTGCAATACTTTGAGACTGGCGTTGAAATATATATATATATCATATTAGGTAATTGATCATAACTTTGTTTTTTTTTTTTTTTTAAAAAATCAACTTTTGATTGAAACAAAGTCGTATCTGGTTGATACGACTTTGTTTCACCACATGACTCCAGTCTAGTCTGGGTGTTCATTCATCCAAACATAGAATTGCCCTTTGCGCAATTATCAATTTGGGATATATTCCGATTAAGATACATTGATCTCAAACTCTTCGTCTTAAAACAAATAATCTTTTGTCTTCAGCAAACCTAACATACTTAAACCGCTTGAGTCCCTTTTAGGCATATCGTTCAGCTAAATAAAGATTGTTCTAATAATGGTGGTAGGTATACATGAATATCTAAGATGTGTCTCAATATGCTGTCTGAACCAAGTATTAAATAAACATAGTGCTTAAATTTTCCGTGTGAGCGATAATGGTTGCAATCGGGTTGGGGCATCCTTTTTTTAATATAATATGATCCAGTAATCTACATTGTGAAAAATGTAATATTTCATCTTTATCAGATTAAAAAGGAGTATAAAGTTTTTAGCCTAAAAATCGGTCACGTTGCATTGCTTGATATTTGCCTCTGGAGTTTGATTTCTGTTCGTCCGAGTTACAATATAGTGGGTTTGCGAGTTAAATCCGCGATGATGAGTTAGAAATAATAAACGCAGAAGCCACTTATTGGACATGTTTGAAGCAGAAAAATGTTTCAAATTGCCTTGTCCACTCAACATTAACACAGGCCTATATCCCTAAACGTCCCTTAGAGGAAAATCTGACGTCACCGAAAAAAGAGAGGTAGCGTTATTTTTGGTTGTTGATGTAGGCTCTAGGGTCAATTTCCCCTAACCCAAGGCAAGGTCACGCTCCGTGATTTTTTGCAAAGTAGCATTGAAATAACATTTAAGGAATGTTATGATATATCAATGATATGCAGAAACCCGTGATTAATTAGAAAACCCCTCCTTAAGAGGATTCAAGCAGCTCTTTGTAATTTCCATTTAGATTCAATAGTGGTATTTATTGGTTAGCAGCTATACATAAAGAAATAAGAAAAGAAAGATGTACTAATTTCCTTCCTCGACTATGAGCCTGAGTTTCATCACCAGATGTTTTTAGTGCATTCAATATACTCTTTCATTTGGGTCTCATACAAATAATACAACAAACGGTGTACAAGCTGTCCGAAAAGAACTTGTTTCCCCTACGCCATCACTTGGTCATTTAAAACCAAATATTAAAAATACAAAATCAGATTTTACTTTCTCCTGCGGAGGGTAAGATTATTTTGTATGTTGTATTTAGCCATGCTAGGTTGCTGAGTCTGATGTGTTTTGTTAAGGTATTATTGATTTTGTCAAAAATTCTAAAAATGGGCCTTTGTACTAAACTGAGCAAATTAGGCGCTTGTGTTGAACGCATACCGGTGAAGTAACAACTGGGAAAAAGGAAAGAGACACCATTTGAATACTGTTTTTACATTGCAGCAGCACATCATAGTCAATTTCAAATTTTCCCCACATTTCCCTCAAAACATTTCACATTCAAATGAAGATTAAGTCACGCATGGGAAGACACAATGGAAAAAACATGGAAAACAACCAAACCCAAAACCAAAGTGGTTACGTAGGTGCGAGACCAAGAAATCTTCATTGATTTAAAGATTGCACGATTTACTAATCTAATCTAATCTAATCAAATTCATATTTTTTATATTTTTGTTACGAATGGTAGCGAACATAACCTGCAGTGGTTGGCTTGAAATCCGGTATTAAGACAAGGCAGTAGCTTTTTTTAATCTGATTCTGTAATTTCCCTATACGTGCGTATCAAAATTCCGACTTGAGATCAAAAAGGCAGTTTAAAAATGCATTTCACATTTTTTTCGATTCTCTCGCATTAATTGCTGCTAATCCAGTTAAAGTGCCTTGTTCCGATTTTTCTCTTTCTTTGTGTTTCGCTACTTGATATGAGAGCCTGGTACTTTCACATACACCCCGTCAGTACTGTGGGAAACACACTTGCGGTTTGATGGTAGACCATAATGTCATGTTCCAAAGCCCTAGTCATATGCTAATTTGATGGTTAACCACTTAAACGGCGGTTTTTTGTTTATATCTGTGGGAGTGGAAATGGATTTGAGGGCTTAATGTCCAGGACGACAATTGATAAAAAATACGGGCATTTCATCGATTCAAAATCGATACTACTCCGGGTAAAATCAGGGGTGTCCCAAAGACATCGGAACACGCACCTATTAACACGCAAGAGCGAAATCTGACAATAAATGCTGTTTTTTTTATATGTTATAAGGTAATATTTTCTTATTTTAAATCAATTGGAGTTGACCCAATGAACTCCACGGTAAGAGTTACTACTTTTTGTATGGATAAACGGACGAGACGAGGGCGTATGTGTCAATGGGAACAACCCGTTACGATCAACGAAAAGAGGCTATTTTTATTTTGTTTATGTTGGTGAGGTGGCTAAATTGAAAGATACTGGTCGCCATTGTCCTGGTGTTACTTATTGTTACCATCGCCATTCTATAACTTGTAGATTGCGGCCTAACTAAAGAGACCCTGGCACAAAATTGAAAAATAGTGCGCCCTCAAGATGTTGTTCAAAATCGTATCTTTGCATGGTTGGTAACGCTTATATTATTCATATTAGCTGACAGGATCACCTGAAATGAGCTAAAAGACCAAATCAGCGTCCTTATGTAAACAACAGACCGAATTTATAATTAATGTCGCCGTCGACTTACTTCAGCAGACGACGAAATGACGTTTAACACAAAAAACGCACGCCGTATGCATGTTTCCTAGGGCATGCACCATGGGTTGTAGCTTATATATATATTATACACACAGAAAAAAAATAAAAAAATTAAAAAAATTAAAAAAATTAAAAAAATTATATAAAATTTAATTGAATTGGGTAACATAACGAAATTCATAATTCTTGTCGCCGGCGACATTAATTCAGCCTACGACGGAAATGACGTTTTAACACAGAAACGCACACCGTATTATGTTTCCTAGGGCATGCACCATGTTTGACCGGTCTGTGACCTTTGTGTTTTAATACAAATGAGCACGAGTCTAACAATCATGTAATATACACATTTGTTATTACTGGAAAAGTTATGGAAAACTTAAAAGTTAGCCACAAATTACCTGATGTCTTTAACCTCTTATTATTAACGGCCCTATCTGTTTTTATATGTTTTTTTATGTGTAAAATAATATCTCTATTCTTTCCATGGACCTATACTAATCATTTGAGAGCAAATTAAAGAAAATTCATATTTTTGTGAACCCGGTGCCAGTGCCGTCTTAAAGGATGCAATGATTTTGGGTAATCGCGATTGTCCAATCAAATCTCCATATTGTATTCAATACATTCTGAATGAACTCTGTATAACTTTCTCCGTCTGATTTCCTTAAACCTCTAATAGCCTTTTAAAGAAGATTGTATCAAGATCGGAACGACCCCCCGTCGTCTGAAACAAGTTTGTCGTGTCACTAGAGTAGCACAAACGGACTTTTCGACGATTAACTTTGGCATGCTCCTACCATACCGTCCGTCCCATCATCTCATCACTATCCCGGGCACAATATCATTGTCGTTATCGGCATCATCATTACCACCATTATTATTAGCTAATTCGCGCCTGCTTAACCGCAATAAAATATTTGCCCATTCCGCCTACCCTTTAATTTTGCTTTAGACCTAAACACGAGTTACAGCTGCCAAAGCAACACACAATAAAGACTTCCGTTTGGGACAACACACCGACTTCGCTGCAAGGCGAATGAGCAGACGCAGCAAAAACGCAAAAACGTACACTACAGCATGCTGTAAAAGCAAAGGATACAGGGCACTTACCGGTTTTCCATGCGTGAGACCCAACCTGGTTAAAACCTTTAGCCTTAGCATCTCTTTACAGATACGCGACTGCGTCTTCGGTCTCAAAAAAAACCCAAATTTCGCGAATCGTCACAAACCGCTACTAAGATTTCCAAGTTGAGAAATGCACTACAGACAGCAACCACCGTCAACTGTATATAGTTTCAATGTGCCTGCCTTGTGGCCGTTTAGAGGCACTCTACCAAAATCCGCAATTTGACGTGGCACCGGCTCAGTGCTCGTATATCATATCTTGTCACAGGTGACCCATAACACCTTATGAAACTGTGAGCAAGACATCAAATTAAAATTTAAGTACTAAATAGATAAATCAAACATAATATACAAATTATACAGCGTATGTGATATAAATAAAACAAGCCGTCTTCACTGCTTGCTAGAAATCGGTCAGTGAGCACGAACCATGCAACCTAACACCGGATCCCTGCGCCCTGCATCGTATTCTAATTACCCGCTCACTCTTGTAACCAGAAAATACATTTATCCTGATTCACGACTATTAATTAATTTTTTAAATGTACATTTTTTTTTTTTTTAAATTGAAATTAAATTGAAACTCGTTCCTCAACAATTTTACACATTAGCAAAATTTTGTCCCTCAACCAAACAAGAACCAAACGCGCTGGCAATGTACCGAAGCAGTGTTACTTGACGTGGCTCTCCACAAATCCATATTATCAGAAAGCGAAGTTATTTTTTCTACAAGCACCCAAGGAGAGCTTGGTATTAAAACTGCCATTCTGGTTCCTTGTCAACGTTCTAAATGCCGTGGCTGTATTCTTAAGACTTGAGCTTAAACAGTGTTAGTCCTACATGGAGTGGAACGTTTGATCCTTTAAAACATTCCTTAATCTCGTTCCGAGTGAAAGCAACCATATGTCCGCCGGGAGCCATAGTCCGGAGCTCCATAGATGATAACGGAATTAAGCGTGAAACTAATGTGGCATGAAGAGTCCCTGATTGAGTGCCCTATTCCTTACCGTGTGTAAGGCCGGACTGTGAGTAGCCGACAATACCTGACGTCTACACCGGTCCATCCATTATGCATTTTGTCAAACGTTACGGTACATTTTTAGAGTCTGTTGAAGGAAAAAGGTCTACTCATGTTGGACTAAACCCCTGGTTTAAAAATCTGGTCGAAAAGTTTAGACTCCCTTTGAGAATACGAGCCTGTCGCGTTAACAACTTTTCATTGGCACCTTATCTCACCATGCCATGTTCACTTAATCCAGCAAAATGAGTAGGATTAGAAAGTTAAGCAAACCCTAGCAGTGCTGTTTTAGATGCACTCATGGTATTAACATAGTAACAGGCGAGATATTTGCTAGATTCTCGTGACAAGTATTTAACTCAGAAGCTCTTCTGTTTAAGCTGCAGATGGAAACTGACGGAAATAAGAGGAGCATCGTAATGTATCTCATTAAAGGTGATTGATTTATGTCGCACATCTCGTAAATATATCATTTTGGCCTCAGGCGCCTATAGCACCTAAGGCGTATTAGAATTGATTTTGACGTGACGAAAGTACTCAGCAAAGCATAAATTCCGATGATTAAAAGCTTCCTAGGTTATAGGCTTGTTACTATCACATTAATAAATATATTTTTAGCCTGAGTGCCGAGAATTAATCTGCAGAAAAGTTTAGTTCATTGGTAAATTTGGAAATATAATCTGCATCATACCAGTTATTATTTACTTCATCGGCTGTTGCATGCGCGATACAAACTGCCAAGTCTGTCATACCCTGCGTTACAAAGTAGAATGTTGCTCTAAAATTTCCTTTTTTCCTGGGGATTTCCGAATGACTGCGTTATTTGGTGTTCGAGCGTTATGGCGAACAAAATAACCCAAATTGGTTTGGAGGAAAACATGCCTCTTTTGTGACACTAATTCTGTTTAAGTAATCCCGAGTTTACCATTTGACACAACAAGTATAAACATATCGATGCATTGAGGTGATATATAGTGCAACTCAATCTGATAAAAAATTTCAAATATTGTGGATTAATCTAAGGGAATTGACAATTTCAGTGTAAATAATCGTAAAAATGTGTCCCTAAAACACAATTAAATAAGTGAAAAAATCTTACAAATGTTATTAGACAATGTTCTGTCTCCTCAGAAAAATTGTACTTTGAAATTTAAAAATTTATAATTTGTCGTTTAAATAAATTTAGGAAAGTGGTCATAATAACCAATTCTAATTAGAAGTATTCTTTTCAAATGGAAACGGTTGAGGTTACACGGCCAGCCCCGCAGGACGTAGAATTCTGGGAAGTTCGTCATATACCTTGGTGTAAAAGACAGAAAAGCATAATGAGCCACACAGCAAAATGGGCCCCCCCCCCACCCAGAATAGCAGAAAATAGGCAGAAAAAAAGCAGAGATGGAGCAGTAAAAGGCACAATGGGCTTACAGTGTTCGTGCTGTATTTGTGACACAATTCAAAAGCAATTCAGACAGGAGAATTCAGACATGGTACTTGGACGTGTAGTAAGATCTTTGATCTGGACAAGTGAAAGGTGGAAGTAGCAGGGATTAGCATAAAATTTACCAATAGTAAGGGTCTGTATACTGATGACGGCATGCTTTCAAGTTTGATAAATGCTGGCATAATGGCAGCCCCCTCCTTGGATGAGGAAGGTAAGATTACAAGGAAAATCAGTTAATGTCCCTTTTTTTAACAAAAGGTAACACCCAATTGTTTTCAAAATGTGTGGAAATGATTTCAGTAAAGAGATCCATTTCATTAGTGTCTCTTCTCCGTTCAAGGAATTCATGTACAAGTAATACCAAATTCACTTTTTAGATCACACCAAACTGTGCGCAATTGCTTTTATGGTTGAGCCAAATATTTTTGTAACACTTGAGAATCTCGCTTTAAGTCTAAAGTTAGTGATTGTGTTGTAACCTTAGTAGAAAGTGGAGTGAGGAATGGAAGTATATAAAAGCACTGCCTTTGAATGTGAAATATGTTCCGGTAAGTTATTAAAGATAACATATCGGTTCAAAATAGCTGTTTGTTTTGTTTTGGTGTTTTGTTTTATTTATTATTATTTTTTGGTTTGGGTTTTTGTGCTAATTATTTGGAGGGTTAAAGAGTGTTTCATATCATATTGTCTTGAAATGCAAGACGTTCGACATAGACAAGCATACATACACACAAAAAACAACGTGGTCAGAAAAGGGTTAAAAAAATGACAGCTGTTGGTCAAAATTTGACCACTATACGGATAGTGTGCATAGTGACTACTTACACGGAAAATGGACACGTTGTTTTAGTGCGTCCATTGGTTTGTTTGTTTGTTATTAGACATACTGGACAGTTGCCAGAGGGTGCAGAAACGTTTTAGAGTGATTGATCTTGAGTGTTCAGGTTAGTCCACGTTTGAGTCAGAGTGTGTAAGTGAAGTTTCTGATATAAGGGACGTTTCAGACAACGTTCCACATAAGGATTTATCGCGTGATTTAACTGTCTAATAAGTTGTCTATAGTCAATTCTCACCTTTAACTCAACAAGTCATAAGTCAACAAGAGGGAGTTTTTACTCACAGGACGCCCACGGGATTTATCTTGGATCTTTTGACGATTGATTACAATCTGGGGGGGCTCTGGGCGGGAAACTTCATTATGCGCTAGACTTAGTCTCATGGCACAAAACCGTGCATTTGCAGTACGATGGTATTTTGCACTGTATGTCGGGAACGCATAAATGTACTGTAGGTTGACAGTTTCCCTGAGTTTAAAGTTTCTTTATAACTTATTGACCCGATCCGTGCTTAGATAACCATGTCAATACGTACTTAAAAAGATTTATTACTCATTGAAAGAAATGCCACCTGGGCTTGAAAGAGGACAAAAGTGTGGACTGGTATTATGTAATATAGCTCGTTCCGTGGGTTGCACCGTCGTCGTACCTAGTAGGCGGCTATCGTAGCGGGAAAAGACAGAGCAGAACAACCTCGGGCCTAAGTTAACTTAGTGGGACGGCCGCGCTTCGCGCGGTCTCCCGATAGCTGAGAAAATGGGAGGTGATAACTGAAACAGGACCGGGGGGAGCTATAGTCCTCAGGCTCACAGTACGCGGAACAATGCGTGAAACAATAGGGCATCGATTCAGTTGACTCTCACGCAAATTAGTTTAAAGATTATTCAGTTGTCATCTATGGAGCACGGACTAAGATACCTGCCAGACTATGATTAATTTCACACCGGTCATTGAAACAGAAGCGATCACAGGGGCGATCACTGAGGAGAGGGTGTGGTGACACAGTGGCCACACCACCTTCACCAACCAGGCTAGGAGTAAACGACAATTTTGGCATAGTGCTTTAGCCTGTCTAGCTTGACCCTCTAGTTATCGGTACATGTTGGCTGATTGTGTATTGCCAGCCAATGAAGGACGACATTTGATGTTGGAGATTCTTGGGAAAACATTTTGCCAAACCCTCGATGAAGAATATTTCTGACCAAATCACCGATGACCCGTCTTCACATTTTTGTGTTTGTCAAAAAAACAAACAAACAAACAAACAAACATCCTATGGATTTCGTGTACACAAACTTTAAGCTCACGGAGTTTCCCCTTGCCGGCCGAAATCCGAATAAATTTTAATTTGGGGGAGGTTTTATTTGTGAATTACCACTGCCAAATTATAATCAAGAGTTTATGACACGAAAATTGAATTGACAGAGCGGCTGAGATGCACCAGATTGTGGTAATAACTACCATACGGGGGGGGGGCCCTCCTCTTGGGGGTGACGGGTATGTAAGGCTGTTAACTATTTGACACGCTGAGCCAATCTGTATATTACAAAGTCAGGAGTGGCATTTGATATGCTTTCCACATATTGTAGGTCATTGGGATGCCATCTAAAAACGACAAACAAAGGTAGTCTTCTTTGGACTCATTGAAATTGATGTTTGCTCATGAAAATAAATAATTTGGAAATGTGTGATACAAGAAAAAGCCCAAAATTGACCAAACTTCATCTTTGAGCGAGTTACTCGCTTGCTACCACGACAAAGAGTTAAGGTTTCAGCACCGCTGCACCAAAGACCCCAGGTATTTTGCAAAATGTCACCCAAAGACAATTTTGAAAATTTTTGCAAATGTCACCCAAGGAACCCCCATGCATGTATTTTAAAAAGGTTCACCAAATCAACACCATTTTTGAAAAGTTTCCCTTGTACACCTAAAGACCCCCTTTTTGCGTGAGAGGAAAATTTGAAAATTTCACTCCAAAGAACTTATTTTTTGGTCCTGGTCACGGAATGCCCGTGTTTGGAAGCACGAGCCTACACCTATCCAATTGCATTATGTGATCCCGTCCCAGGGTATAAGCTACCGTCGGTAAAATTCCTACTGTCTGTTCAATCAACTTAGATGTCCGTTTTATGATTATTTCCAAAAATAATAGGTCTAGGAAAAATATCATGAAGGGACCACCCCAACCGGAAAGTTTGTTATTCATCATTGCCCAACACGATCATGGGTTCCAAGTTGAAAAAAGATTTTTTCTTTGTCTTTTTATTCAATTTACACTTACTTTTGATTGGCAAACGCACCCACCCCCCCACAAACTGGGTCCAGGTAAATAATGAATTTTTACCCCGGAACAAATTTTATGGGCAGAAACCATTCACCACTGGGGCGCTAGCAAAGCTGTTACGAACATATATTGATTCGTGGACCTTGTGATTGCAGTTGTTTGCGCGTGTGCATTTACAATGAATCGTTGAAATACTTATAATAGAGATCTTGCCTGTTTGTATCAATTGGTTACGAGACCAAAAGAAAACATTAGTTTCCTGTAATTCTGTCCATAAGTTAATGCCGTTTTCGAACTTGGAATACCTCGTTTGTAAATTCACGGACAAAATAACAACGGTGCGGATTTGATTACTGTTGAACCCCAAGGTGGCTTATATTCTTTCATCCCAGTCAAAGGTGGCAGACAATAGGCTCATTGATCGGTGAATCAGCTTATCCGACGGACCAACTTTTACTACCTACTAAGTGGCGCGTCAATGAACCTTCACAAAGCGCACTTACTAATCGGTACTAACCTGGATCGCGCTCTTGTCAAAACGAGGGTGTGAAATACCCAATTTCAATTAGATTTGAAAGGTTTTGTAAAAATGTCCCATTCTTTAGTCATGTTAAAAATGTCGGAGGTCCAAATATACCAACAACTTTCTTTTCGTGATTTATTTGAAACGATATTTTGGGGAAAATAATTAATAAAAACTGGAATCTAAGTTAAGTGAACAGACAATAGGAATGGTTGTGACACACACTGACTGAACACTACACCAGGTCACATGTCCAGTGTACACGTTTACAATCGTGTAACAACGATTCAAATTGGCAACAGGGGTAAGATGAAAACGCGCCAATTTTGCTTACACCACGTGCTTACAAATTAACTGTTGCAATGCAGGAAATTTAATAGACCATTTAAAACTTAGGGGTGCCACCTGAGAACAAAACAGATCATCTAAAGAACATATTTCTACATCAGAAATGGTGACATTTAATCTTTCGAGGACACCTCTAGAATTTTTGTAGAATATGGTTAAAGTGCTGAGCTACAACTTTAGCATTTGTGCATTGCGATCTGTATTCAACCTGTGAGGGATTATGTGTAGTCTGGCAAGTCGAAATTCGCAAACTATTAACATCAACGATCGAAGATTTTTGATTAGTCTCGCGTAGGAAGTCACGCAGGCGGCGGGTAATTACGTCTGGGATTACGTCCGCGCCAAAGTGAGCCCTCTCTTGATGGGTGCCCAAGGCAAGAGCGTGTGGGAACGTGTATTGTCTAAAAATGTGCTGTTAAAATTAGCAGACGGATATATTGCATAGTGGGTTGGGTAGAAGAATTATAAATGTTACTATATTACATTAATTAAAACATACATGGTGTTTACTAATGATTACAAAAGAAGGTCATAATTTTCCAAATGAAAACAACAAACCTGCTAAAGACGACTGCAAAGTTGTCTGGTGTGAACTTATTCCAACCTTCAGTTTGTGTATCATGGGGAAATACCTTAATAGAAGCTTGGATATAATAATTAATTATAATAATATAACTATGTAGTTAAAAATAGACCGAAACAGTATTTAGTATAATAATATAATAAATTAAAATATAAGTACATATTGTTATATTACCCTAAAATTTGTTGCATTCAAATCGTATTTTCTCAATGTTATTTGGAGAAGCAATTTCCTCACGGAAAAGAAAGTACTTTGGTTACTATTAAAAATAAAGGAGAAAAGGGGGATTCCCCTAGTGTTTTTTGTGCCCAAATGTGGACCTGTTATTTTACATCAAGCAAGAGATGAGTGGGAGTTCCCCGGAAATGCTAAAAACTTAGACAGAAACTGAGTCAAACTTGTTTATGCAATACGATCGAAAATAGATTGCAAAATAGGTAATTACCATGAGGTTATAATGGTGAGGTGATGGTGATGAGCAGATGATGTAATTATGTGAAATCTGATTTGGCAGCTAGTCCTAGGTTACGTTCGATGATGAGATGTTGTAATACCTATTTTTAGGTATTAGGAAAGGGTGCAATCACTAGGTGTGAGTAGTTAAATACTGCTCACTGAAAAGACTAAGAGCAGCAGTTGAGAACCAGGCGCTTAACATATAGTTAAGCTGTTTTAAATCACATAATGGTAGTTTGTGCTAACATTAGTGCAATAGATTTATAGGTTTTGCAGTGGACCCTGGGAGAATTGATAGGCTTGAGCTGTCAGCTATCGTAATTTTAAGCAAGCAAGAGCTTCAGCTTTGGAATCAAAAACCTGAGATGTCCAAGTTTGTGCGTTCCTTAATGAGGACATACGCGGCCAAATGATGGTGGTATAATA